>ML818490.1:71180-94248 GCA_009831015.1 Picea engelmannii | reverse complement strand
AATGGTGCTGTGATTAACTATCCTACTTATGATAAGGAATTGTATGCATTGGTACAAAGTGTGAAAAAATGGAAACATTATTTGTTGGGGAAAGAAACCATTGTTCACACCGATCATCAACCACTGCAATACTTACAATCACAGACAAATCTACAGCAAGCTAGGCACTTCAGATGGATGGGTTTTCTTCAACAGTTTCACTTGGTTATCAGGTATAAGAAGGGAATTTATAACAAAGTCGTTGATATGCTTTCAAGGCCTATTATTAGTGCTTCATTTATTCTTAAGCATAGTCCTATCATGCATGAAAGTTATGTTGAGCAATATGCTTTGGATACTGATTTCAAAGAAGTATATGAAACTTTGTGTCATTCTAACCATGTTGAAGAATTGGATTACCATGTGCATGATAATATTTTTTATCATCTTGGCAAGTTGTGTATTCCACAGGGAGAAAGAATCAACATTATAAGAGAAGCCCATTCTTCTCTTATTGCTGGTCATTTTGGTGTAGGCAAGACAGTGGCTAATTTGCAAAGATACTGCTACTAGCCTAAAATGAATGAAAGTGATTCAAGATATGTTTGAGGATGTTCATTATGTGCCACAAGTAAAACTAGCAATCGAAAGTTGGGTTTGTATACTCCAATTTCGGTTCCTTCTCGACCTTGGGAAAGTATTTCCATGGATTTTGTAGGTGGTTTACCTATGTCTAAACGAAATCATGATTATCTTTATGTTGTGGTTGATCAATTTAGAAATATGTGTATTTTGATGCCTTGTACGAAGAAGGTTATAGCTGAACAAATGACACAAATGTTCTTTCAAAATGTTTGGGTGCATTTTGGATTTCCTAATCCATTATTTCTGATCCGGATTCTCGATTTGTTGGAAGTTTTTGGTCGAGTTTATGGGCACTCATGGACACAAAACTTAAAAAAGCACAACTTTTCATCTGCAAATAGATGGTCAGACAGAGGTGGTAAATCGAAAAATGGTGCATCTTCTTTGTGCTTATTGCAGCAAGCATCCTAAACTTTGGGATGAGCATTTACACTAAATTCAACATGCTTACAATCGAGCTAAGCACTCTTCGACTCAAATGTCGCCATTTGAAGCATGTTTTGGCTATTTGCCCAAATCTCCTTTAGATTTTATCTTTGGGAAGGATATTTCTATTGATGGTCAATATGACATTGATAGGTCAGAAAAGTTCATTGAACAAATTCAGTCGATACATCAAATGGTGCAAGAGCAGTTGGAAAAGAGTCAAGCCAAGTACAAGACGAGACATGACAAGCATCGTGTTGATCACAGTTTCCATGTTGGAGATGGATTTTTTCTTTACATCAGTAAGGAGAGGCTTAAAGGAGAAGGTAAAAAATTGAAACCAATACGATATGGTCCTTTCAAGATTATCGACAAGATTGGTAACAATGCCTTTCGTTTAGATTTGCCTCCTTATATGCAAATGTATGCAGTTGTTAATGTTGAGAATTTGAAATTGTATGAGCCTCCGTTGATTGATGATCATAGAGAGCATGTTCAGATTCCTTCTATAGATGATTTTTCCCCAGAATATCTTACAAAACTGCATGAAGACACCATCCTTGATAGGAGAATGTGAACTTCAAAACGAGGAAATGTGGAGTATCTTCGAGTTGGTCTTAAAGGTACAAATCCAAGAAAAGCCAAGTGGATTGAGGTTGGAAGGGTGAGGTAACTATACCCTCATCTTCACATAGACTCAATATAGTCTTTTGGAGGTCCAAAAGCTTTCCAATAGGGAGGTGTGATCAGGGAATCAAATTTTGCTCAAAAATTCAAAGTGTTCAGAATCACTTCAAATCGGACGAGAGCCTAGGCCTCGTCGTTGCAAACCCAACACAACTTGTTTGGGTTCAAATGGACGTCGGGAGCGAGAGATATCGCGTTCTGTTCAAATTTACAAACAGGCAAAAAAGGGTTGATGATTGTACAGTCCGTACAATCCGTACGGACGCTGACGTGGCAGGTCGTACGGCACATGGAAAGCCGTACGACATGTGGTAGGATGGCATTTAGACAGTTGGCAGGTGACTTGGAATGTTTGGCAGCGAATGGAGCGACGACATGTCGCCCAATTAATAGCCGCCACGTGTCATCTTTTTATTTGGTTAAAACTTATGTAGCTGGCCGGAGTCGACCCCGCGACCTCCAGGCAGGGGAAACGACTTGGAAAAGAGCCACCAACCAGCACACCACTGCTTGTTACTTAATATATATATGTCATGAATTGTATTAAAGTTTGAATGTGCGGGTGGTTTGGGCCGCGACAGGGCCGGGGCTTAGCCCCAGCCCTTGGTCGCACGCTATATCATATATGACCCACAACTATGGTGTATGGCACGCATGCACGGTTAACATTTGTTCCAATGGTTATTAAAACAACCTCCATTTGACCTTTGACCATTGGCTTTTGAAACGGGAGCCCATATTTATGCTAGCACGTGGTCGCATGGGTTAATATGACTTGGCCCTTGACGGTTAGGGGCTAGGTGTGCCCGTAACTATTTTACAGTTCACACCATTTGTGCAATTACGTCTGGTGCTAGGTTTTTACGCTTAAATAAGCATGTGGGCTAGGTTGAGCCATAGAAGGTGCGTTTTGTAGATGCAGAGACAACAAGATTGAAGGGGGGACTTCCAGGAAGACTATCTTCTTCAATTTTTGGCCAAACGAGGTGCCAAAAAAGCCTAGCTAGGGGTTTTTGAACGTTTTGAAGCCATTGGAATAGTCTATTTGGCATTTTGAGCATTATAAAGAACATTTTTTAGCACTTTGAGCAAATAATACAAATGATCCATTGGAAGATGGACCAGGAGATGTAGCCCAAGAGAGGGGTGAACTCCTTTATCATTTGTTGTGTTATGTGTTTTCTATTCATTGATTATGATGTTGTTTATATGCATCTTGAATGAGTAAATCCTATTATAAGCTGTGTTGCAAAGTTGATCCATTTGCATTTTAACGCATAAACTTTACTTGCAAATATTTTCAAGAATACAAGTCTTCTTCATTTTTATATCAGTCTCATGATTGTATGTTGTGTGGTATAGAGTGACAAATTCCTCTTCAAATATTTCAAGATCCTCGATAATCACAACATCAACAATTTCTCTCGTTTCTAACAACCTTTGTGTAGACTGGATAAGTTCGTCAATAATCTCAGCCATGTCCATTGCGGAGGGAATTTCATAGACTTAGGGTACATTTAAATCTACTAATGATATATTTATTTTTCTTTTCACATGAGTGTATGAAATATGTTATTTTTTGATAATTTTCCTCAGTGGGTCTTTATGATGCAGGGGCATCGCAATTACCAAAGCGAGCGTGGAGCCAGCGCATGTGTTTTTTTAACACATGACATATTGCATTGAAAACTTTTTGGAAATGAAGCGCCAAACCTTCAATGAACTATTTATGAAGGAGCGCCTTTTGTATATTGTATCATACCTTGAGCCATATGCTCTTGTCTGGAGTAGGTAGGAGGCATTTAATCTAGTTAATGCAGGTAGGTAGAATTTATTTCTAGATTAGACAGTTTTAGATGGAAGGAGGGAAAACGGATATAGACACCCTCATTGTATCATTGTAACAGGATGGAAGCATTCAGAAGAAGAGAAGAGCAAGCAGAGAATAGTGTATGAAGAACACCCATGTACAGGCATTTGAATTAATAGAAGAAAGCTTTAACTCAAATTCATGGTTTGTGTTGTTTCTCTGTGTATATTGTTGATGCGCTCATGAATGTTTGTTTCCTGTCATGCATTTGATTTTTTATGTTGTGCATTTGATTTCATGTTTCAAGATGAAGTCTGAAGGGGAGATGGAATGAGTTTCAATTGTTTCTCTATCTGAGCCAGGAGATTCCTGCAAGGTGTGCAGTCGAAAACCATCCGCAAAGAGTGTGTTGATGAAGGCTCAGGAAGTTTAACTCTTGTTCTTATTCACCCAAAGGAGAAATTGGGTTGCTGAAGTCGTGCAAGGAGTGTGCAGGATGAAGAGGAAGTCTCAGTCGTGAGTCTGAGAAGGAATCTTTAGAGGAATGTTGTTGCAGGCGTGCACAGAGTCAAAGGAAGGTCGAGCACTCGAAGCATTCGCAGGATTGCCACAAGGAGTGCGAGAAAAGGGTTCTTATTTCTAAGAAGACGGAGGAGTGAAGAAAACTCAGGAGGAAGAAAGACCTTCAGAATTTTCGAAAGGTTGCACAAGAGATTTTCGTGCCAAGAAATCCCCAAGGGGAAAGAAATCGACGGTCAGAATCTTACAGAAGAGATTGAAAAAACCTGTGAGTCGTTGGATCTCGCGGAGGTGCGAGTAAGTTATGGCCACACCAGCAGTTAAGTCCAGAGTACTGTGAGCCGTGGATCATCATCTAATTACCCGTTAATCGTTCGATTGGACAGAAGTTGCACAGAGTTTAAAGTCCGCATGGCATCGAGGTTTCAGAAGTTAGGAATTTGGAAACCTTTCAAGTCTCGAAACACCGACGGAGATCTTAGCCATTGATCTCGATAGGACACGCATCATACATCAGGAGAGGACTCGGGATTTAAACACATCTTGGATTCCAGGAGTGAAAAAATAATTGCATCAGAAGTCGCGATCTGTGATATCCCGACGAGCTTTGAACTGTCCATCAGCGAGGACGCATGGCAAGAGATCCCGGAGAGTCGGAGTTTGGGGCATCAGAGTTTCCGAAAGCGGGAAACTCTTGCAACTTGAAGTCGCGATCCGTGATATCCCGATGGGAGAGTCATGTGGGCCACAGCGGGAGATAGTGGAGGACAGGTGTCACCCCATATCGATAATCGGGACTTGAAGAGTTTCGTGAACAAGTGCAACGGAAATCGCGATATCGCGATACGCGATTTCCTGATATCCATAAGATTGTGAGCCATAGGCGCTAGAGAAAAGGACAAGTGGCATCGGGGATCAGGAGTTGGGGATCCGTGAGGGAATTGGATCACGATCTCGTAAGTGCCAATTTCCCGATAGGGGAAATCTCGATAGGAGTGGGAAAAGGCTTTGGTATTGAACCATGTCGGGTTTTGGGCAATTCAGGGACCCGAATCCGTGTCTGTAGGATTCGTGATCTCACGAAGTCCGATTTCTCGATAGAACAAAGGGAGATCATAAGGATAATTTTGTGGGTGTCGGAAAGTCCCGATAAGGGATTGGAAGAGATTTTTGGGTTCTTCGGGCCATGGGAGAGGAAAGGTCCTATGTGAGAAGCGTACCTGAGGATGCATCGGCGTCAGAGTGGTATCAGAGCGGGAATACTTCTTTGCTTTCTGTAGCAGAGAAAGAGATTTCTCCATGCCTCCCAGAAGAGAAAGATAGTCACTTGAACCAGAGGATAGGGAGGTGAGGAGAAGAGGCAGGCAGGTAGTCAATCCAGAAATGGAGAGACAGATACGTGATCTCCGAGCGAGACTAGAAGATATGGAGGCAACGCAGAGACGCACAACCAGTGCTGGAGATCTAAGTGACTCCGAAGGGGAAGTTGAAGCCGAACAACAAGAAGAAGTTACAGCCGAAGATGCAGCCAATGAGCGATTAATTAAGGCTACCGCCCGGATGAGTTCGAAAAAAAATATGGACATTCCAGCTTATGAAGGGAATCTGGATGCAGAAGAGCTTCTAGACTGGATTAGAGCTCTTGACACTTATTTCGATTATGAATATATCGAAGAAGATAAGAAGGTTAGGCATGTTGTCACAAGGTTGAAGGGACACGCAGCATTATGGTGGGACGAGCTTCAAGTAGATAGACGTTGCAAAGGCAAACAAAAGATTAAAAGCTAGGATCGAATGATTGCAAATACGAAGGAAAATTTCATCCCAAGGGATTATCAAATCACCCTATTCAGGAGAATGCAGAACCTGAGACAGAAGTTGATGACAGTGAAGGAGTATACTGAGGAATTCTACAAGCTAAATATTAGAGCAGGCCATTGGGAGAGCGATGATGAAAAAGTTGCCAGGTATATGAATGTCTTGAGATATGATATCCAGGACGAGATGAGTATGACAACCATCCGAACGGTGGAGGATGCGTATCAAATGGCGTTGAAAGCTGAAGATAAGCTGATTCGTAAGCCAGGACAGCGAGGCCAAGGTAGGAGCCAGCCCAAAGGTAAGTCATTTTCCCAAGATAGGTTCCAGAAATCCAAGGATGACTGGAAGAAGCCTCAGACTAGAACAAAAAGAGGTGGAAGTTCACAGCGAGGCCAGCACGCTGAACAACGAGGGAAGCATACAGAACAGGGTGGAGGATACGCTGGTAATAACACATTTCCTCGTACCAAAGGTAGAGGAAGAGGCAGAGGTGGAGTCATCACATGCTTCACGTGTGGAAAGAATGGACACAAGTCATTTGACTGTCCAGATAAGAACAAGGATGGAGGAGAAGCTCACATCACTGAGGCACAGAGGTGAGATGCTGAAGCAGAAGACACAGAAGACGGAAGGTCATTGATGATGCGTAAAATTCTCTTAACACCTGAGAAGGAGGTGGAGGACACAGCTCAAGGAAACAAACTTTTCAGAACTGCATGCAAGACCAAAGACAGGGTGTGCAAGGTTATCGTGGACAGCGGTAGCACAGATAATCTCGTTTCAACCGAGATGGTAGAAAATATGGAGTTGGAGACAACTGATCATCCGAGTCCATACAAAGTTTCATGGCTACAGAAGGGACATCAGGTAAATTTCACTAAACATTGTTTAGTTGAATTTAAAATTGGAGGGTACAATGATAAAATACTATGTGATGTTATCCCTATGGATGTATGTCATTTATTACTAGGAAGACCATGGCAATATGACAGAAACGTAGTTCATGATGGGAAGATGAATACGTATACTTTGGAGAAGAATGGGAGAACACATATGTTACTTCCAATTAAAGATAAATAAGTAAAATCGGAAACGAGAAATACTGTACTTCTCATGAGTGGGAAGGAACTTCTTACGGAAGTAAAGAAGAAGGAAGATCCACAATTCTTTGTGGTCAGGAAACCCAAAATCGTTTTGACCAGCACAAGAGTGGATGATTTGACAGAGGAAATTCAGAAACTACTGGAAGAGTTCGTTGACATTGTGGTAGACAAATTACCTCATTCGTTGCCACCAATGAGGAGCGTAAGTCACCATATAGACCTCATACCAGGAGCTAGTTTGCCGAATAAAGTCGCATATAGGTTGATGCCGCAGGAAAATGAAGAGGTTAAAAGGCAGGTATAGGAACTGTTAGATAAAGGGTTGGTCAGGGAAAGTTTAAGCCTGTGTGCCGTTCCAACGATATTGAGACCAAAGAAGGATGGAGGTTGGAGAATGTGCACCGATTCCAGAGACATTAACAAGATAACCATCAGGTACAGGTTTCCACTGCCAAGAATGGATGATCTGATGGATTGCCTGAGCAGGGAAAAGTATTTTTCAAAGATAGATTTGAAGAGCGGATATCATTAGATTCGCATGAGGGAAGGCGATGAGTGGAAGACAGCCTTCAAAACCAACGAAGGGTTGTACGAATGGCTAGTCATGCCGTTTGGCTTGACGAATGCACCGAGTACCTTCATGAGGTTGATGAATGAAACCCTGAGGGAATTCATTGGTAAGTTTGTCATTGTTTATCTGGATGACATATTGATTTTCAGTAAAACAAAAGCAGAACATCTGAAGCATTCAGCTGCAGTAATGAAGAAGCTACAGCAGGAGAAGTTGTTGATCAACATGAGGAAATCTTCATTTATGAAGACAAAACTCATTTACTTGGGATTTGTCATATCAGCGAATGAATTAAAGATGGATCCAAGTAAGGTGGAGGTAATTAAAAATTGGCCATCACCGAGAAATGTTTTCAAGGTGAGAAGTTTTCATGGACTGGCTAGTTTCTACCAGAAGTTCATCATAAATTTTAGTGGGATTAGCGCAGCGATGATGGATACAGTGAAGAAGCAACATAAATATTTTCATTGGACTGAAGAGGTAGAGAAGAGTTTCAACCTATTGAAACGAAAGATCACGGAACAGCCGGTTTTGGTGTTGCCGGATTTTAGGAAGATGTTCCAAGTAAAATGTGATGCGAGTGGCTTTGCCATAGGAGCGGTCTTGAGCCAGGAGGACAGACCAATTGCATATTTCAGCGAGAATCTGAATGAAGAAAAGGAAAAGTATTCCACGTATGATAAGGAATTCTATGCTATCATCCAGGCATTGAAAAAATGGAGGCACTATTTGATTCCAAAGGAATTTGTTTTATATAGTGATAACCATGAATTACAATTTGTGACTCAACAAGAAAGGTTGAATCAGAGGCATGTTAAATGGGTAGAATACATGCATAATTTCACTTTTGTAATTAAACATATTTTGGGTACTTCTAACAAAGTGGTTGATGCTTTGAGCAGGAAATGTTTGTTGTTGCAGGAGTTCCGAGTCAAAACCTTGGGGTTTGATAATATCAGGGACATGTACACAGGTGATTCAGATTTTACAGAGGCATATGAAGCAGCTGAGAATCTAGTTCTGAGAGACCGAAGCCCTTGGATAGATTATATAATCCAGGAGGGATTGTTGTTCAGAGGAAATCAACTGTGTATTCCAAATTGCTCCATGAGGGAGAACTTGTTAAAGGAGAAACACAGTGGAGGATTGGTAGGACATTTTGGCCATGACAAAACATTCGCAAAGCTGAGCGAAGCATAATTTTGGCCAGGGATGCGGTTAGAAGTCAAGAGGTTTGTCAACATATGTAGAATTTGCCAGCATTCAAAGGGGAGGAAGCATAATGCGGGATTCTATCAACCATTACCCATACCCGAGAGGCCGTGGGATGAAATTAGCATGGATTTCATATTGGGATTGCCTAGGATGCAAAGAGGACATGATTCGATCTTTTTGGTGGTTGACAGGTTTTCCAAAATGGCACATTTTATCCCATGTCAGAAGACCAGCGATGCGACTCATATCGCAAATCTGTTTTTCAAGGAGGTCATTAGACTTCACGGGTTACCCAGAAGTATAGTTTCAGACAGGGATACAAAATTCATTGGACATTTCTGGAGGACACTCTAGAAGAAGATGGGGACTAACTTGATGTTTAGTTCTGTCTATCATCCTCAAATGGATGGACAAACAGAGGTGGTCAACAAAATTCTGGGAGACTTATTGAAAATCTTGGTGACAGAGCACCACAGCAGTTGGGACAATGTGTTGCCACAAGCAGAGTTTGCATACAACGACTCAGTGAACAGGAGCACAGGAAAAAGTCAATTTCAAATTATATATGGCACACAGCCGAGAGGAGATTCTGAATTAAGGGATTCAGAGCAGACTGCTACTAGTAGTGCTAGTGCAGAAGAATTTGCTGAGACAATGAAAGAGCTTCACAGCCAGGTGAAGGAGCGACTGTTGAAATCAAGCCAGGAGTACAAATGCAGAGCAGATCAGCATCAGAGACAAATTTAGTTTGAAGTTGGTGATCTAGTTATAGCACATCTGAGGAAGGAAAGGTTCCCGAGAGGAACATACAACAAGTTAAAAATGAAGAAAATTGGGCCATGTAGGGTCCTGAAGAAATTGGGGGAAAATGCTTATCAAATTGAGTTGTCGGATGGGATCGGAATATATTCAACATTCAATGTCTCGGACTTATATCCATATAAGGATGAGGAGGCAGGAGCAGAAAGTGATGAGCAGCCAGAAGTTCAGTGGCAGAAGCAATTGCCAGTAGCAGAGAAGCCGCAGATGGAGTGCATACTGGACAAGAGAGTGGGTAAGAAGACCCGAAGGAAGGAATACTTCGAGTATCTGATCAAGTGGAAGAACCATCCAATGGAAGATGCCATCTGGGAGACGGAAGCGAAGATTCAGAAGCATGGACAGACCGTGCAGGATCTCATGGATAGGATCCCATGAAATCTTTCAAGCAAGGGAGTATGATGCAGGGGCATCGCAATTACCAAAGTGAGCATGGAGCCAGCGCATGTGTTTTTTTAACACATGACATATTGCATTGAAAACTTTTTGGAAATGAAGCGCCAAACCTTCAATGAACTATTTATGAAGGAGCGCCTTTTGTATATTGTATCAGACCTCAATCCATACGCTCTTGTATGGAGTAGGTAGGAGGCATTTAATCTAGTTAATGCAGGTAGGTAGAATTTATTTCTAGATTAGACAGTTTTAGATGGAAGGAGGGAAAACGGATATAGACACCCTCATTGTATCATTGTAACAGGATGGAAGCATTCAAAAGAAGAGAAGAGCAAGCAGAGAATAGTGTATGAAGAACACCCATGTACATGCATTTGAATTAATAGAAGAAATATTTAATTCAAATTCATGGTTTGTGTTGTTTCTCTGTGTATATTGTTGATGCGCTCATGAATGTTTGTTTCCTGTCATGCATTTGCTTTTTTATGTTGTGCATGTGATTTCATGTTTCAAGATGAAGTTTGAAGGGGAGATGGAATGAGTTTCAATTGTTTCTCTATCTGAGCCAGGAGATTCCTGCAAGGTGTGCAGTCGAAAACCATCCACAAAGAGTGCGTTGATGAAGGCTCAGGAAGTTTAACTCTTGTTCTTATTCACCCAAAGGAGAAATTGGGTTGTTGAAGCCGTGAAAGGAGTGCGCAGGCTGAAGAGGAAGTCTCAGTCGTGAGTCTGAGAAGGAAGCTTTAGAGGATTGTTGTTGCAAGCGTGCGTAGAGTCAAAGGAAGGTCGAACACTCGAAGCATTCACAAGATTTCCACAAGGAGTGTGAGCAAAGGGTTCTTATTTTTAAGAAGGAGGAGTGAAGAAAACTCAGGAGGAAGAAAGACCTTCGGAATTTTTGAAAGTTTGCACAGGATATTTTCGTGCCAAGAAATCCCCAAGGGGAAAGAAATCGACGGTCAGAAGCTTACAGAAGAGATTGAAAAAACCTATGAGCCGTTGGATCTCACGGAGGTGTGAGTAAGTTACGACCACACCAGGAGTTAAGTCCAGAGTACTGTGAGCCATGGATCATCATCTAATTACCCATCAATCGTTCGATTGGACAGAAGTTGCATAGAGTTTAAAGTCCGCGTGGCATCAGGGTTTCAGAAGTTAGGAATTTGGAAACCTTTCGAGTCTCGAAACACCAACAGAGATCTTAGTCGTTGATCTTGACAGGACATGCATCAGACATCAGGAGAGGATTCGGAATTTAAACACATCTCGGATTCCAAGAGTGAAGAAATCGTTGCATCAAAAGTCACGATCCACGATATCCCGATGAGCTTTGAACCGTCCATCAGCGAGGACGCGTGGCAAGAGATCCCGGAGAGTCGGAGTTCGGGGCATCAGAGTCACTTTAAGTCGCGATCCGCGATATCCCAACGGGAGAGTCATGTGGGCCACAGCGGGAGATAGTGGAGGACAAGTGTCACCCCATATCGGGAATTAGGACTTGGAGAGTTCCGTGAACAAGTGCAACAGAAATCGCGATATCGCGATACGCGATTTCCCGATATCCATAAGATTGTGAGCCATAGGCACTAGAGCAAAGGACAAGTGGCATCGAGGATCGGGAGTTGGGGATCCATGAGGCCAGTGGATCATGATCTCGTAAGTGTCGATTTCCCGACAGGGGAAATCCTGATAGGAGTGGGAAAAGCCTTTGGTATTGAACCACGTCGGGTTTCGAGGAATTCAGGGACCCGAATCTGTGTCTGTAGGATTCGCGATCTCGCAAAGTCCGATTTCCCGACAGAACAAAGGGAGATCATAAGGAGAATTATGTGGGTATCGAAAAGTACTGATAAGGGATTGGAAGAGCTTTTTGGGTTCTTCGGGTCGTCGGAGAGGAAAGGTCCTATGTGAGCAGCGTACCTGAGGGTGCGTCGACGTCACTTTATCTCCACCATCATCTAATCTTCCAACTGATGTTTTTATAGTCTCCATTCCACAGGTTCTATTCTTGATTCTCGATGGAGTGCTTCTTTGCGATGTTTTTGGTGAATTAGGGATTTGACTTTTCGCTTCCTTTTCATGTTGTCTATGTCTTTCGTTTGTACTGTTTATTTCTCCCATGTCATTTGAAACTTGGTAGGACACTAGTTCATGGAGATCTAATTTATCTCTATCACCCTCTTGAAGCTATTCAATTCTCGTGAAGTGTGAAGAGTACCTTACTAATTCCATACGTGCAGTAAATTTGTTGTTTGGGTGAAAACCTTCAAAATAAGTTTCTTCCTTCAAGCCCAATTGTTCATGGTTTCCTTCCAATTCATTACGGTGAGTTATGTGCTTAACAATAAAATTCTAAATTTTCCATGGTAGGGTTATGAATTTATTTTTCTCTTATCATCGAAGAAGTGGGCCCAAGTATTGTATTGTCTGCATATTTCTCTGACAGAGAGTTTATATTATGCATAGAATGGTAAAAGGAAAGGATTCTCCTTACTACCAAAAAATATAATCACAGTAAATTCTTTAGACAATTCATAAGCCCCTTTCTGAGAGAGAAAGGTTGTTTCTTTGAGGGATAGTCTCAATGTGTTGTAACCAAATATCATTTTTTTTTAATTCTGAAATGAAGTTATTATGAATTGGGTAAATATTGTATTGAGTTTTATGTCTATAGAGGAACAAATACCATGCATATACTGGCTCCAACTTAAAATCAACACTTTTTTCCCATTGAAAGTCTTCAAACACATGTCCATAAGTGATGCAGAAAATGAGGTTAGAACTCATATAAAAATTTCGAGTCATTTTAAGGTTATTCAATTGGAAGGAAATTTCATTTGAGATAAGATAACCCAAATCAATCATGGATTTTTCATGCAAAGAATAATGCATAAAATATATATCATTTATTGATACAAACACAATATATTCCAGATCTATAATCTGGGAAAATAACCATGAAAATTATTTGTACATGTATTTTAAGGAAGTTACCTCAATCCTGAAAGTACCAGGGTTATTGGTTGGATCCTTCAAGTAATTGCGTAGAAATCCATTTCCTCCTTTATGATGCTTCAGAAATTCGTGAGCCTCTTCATTATTGAATCGCATAGTAGGTGCAAGAAGTCATATAATTTTGGAGAATGTTGAAGGAGATAGAGAAATGGGTTAATGACCCTACAATTGAACTATTCTTCATTCAGATATGAATCTATATGCGCACCATTGAACAATCTATTTCAAGTCAGTCACTTCTGGAACACAACCCGCTAATATTATTCCTGAGGTCCAACTTAGGTTTTTTTTCTTTTCGACCGGAGAAAGAGCCTTGTAGGAATCATATGCCCTAGACCACCTGAACTGTTGATCCTCACAACCTAGTTTGTTCAATGTATCTCCACAAAACAAATTTTTTTCTTACTTGACATTCTTTTTTTCTTTTCACAAAAAGGTGGCGCTACTATATATACTTACAACTTGGAATATTTTATTTTATTAAATTTCACCACATACTCCCTTGATAACTCAATCAATCATAAATATTTCTTTTAATGTCATTGAATTACATGATATTTGGATTTATTGAAAGATTTAACCGATTTGTTATGCATTAATAACGGTATTTTTATTATATGAGTGGTGGATGATGTGGAGGGGATAATAACTGTGATGGGTGTTCAACCTTTTAATTGTATTTCTAGGGAAACTAATTAACCTGATTGTAACACCCTTGTTTCCCCTAGCTTGATAATAATCATAAAATAGGATTACCATGCTAAGGCATGTGGACACTGTAAATGGATTATTGTTTGAGTTGCCAATAACTGTTGGCCCTTGACCAAGTCTTGGAAGATTCTTGGTCATAGTGACCTATTTTGGGACTTCGACATCCTATCCAAGGAGGATCATAAGACGAAGCAAATATCAAGGGATCCCAGCCCACTTATAGGTCCTTTTTGGGTTTTGGGATTATGTAACGGGATTGGGATGTCGGCCCATGGGTTTACCCATGCTTAGGCCTATTTTGTAATGTATAAATAGATGTATAAGAATCTATAGGCATACATAGGCATCTATGTGATTTATGCTAAGTGCAAGTAGGTTTTTGTAAGTACTTTGTGCATGACTGTGAGAGACTTGCAGAGCTAAGTGCAAGTTCTTGTAATAGATGGTGGAAGGATTTGTGTTGTAACGTAGGGAAGAAGGATCTAGCGAGCTGCACAAATATTATGTCCTATGTGGAGTAGGGTTTTGATGGATCTGTGCTTGTAACTGATTGACTTAAGATAATAAAGAAGAAGAGTTGGTGGACGTAGCCCCAGGGTGGGGGTGAACCATGTAAACATTGTGTTGTCTTTCTTTGTGCTTGTTTGGATGTGTTTATATCTTCTTTTGCTAAGTTATTAGAGATGATTAGATAGATACGCTTATGCTCAGGGCTAATAATGTATAAGAATGTTATATATGATCTATATGAATGTTGTCGAGACCTAAAACTGTGATTGTTGGGAACTGAGAAAGAAGAAGCTTTGCACAAAGATCCATCCTAAAATTGTGAAAGCTCTGTGCATAGATCTGTTTCCCTAGTGCGCAATATTCTACTAGACCTAAGAAGCTTCATGCTAAGGAAAACAAGTCTGATATGAAGAAAAGAGGTAAGATCCGGAAGCTTTGTACCCTAAGAAAGGTAAAAGTTGGAATTCTTGATTAAAAATAGGTAATATATGTAATCTTTATGCTCTGATAGAGGTAAGAATAGTAGAAAAATTCTAGATCTGAAAGCTTTGTGCTCTGTAGAAGTAAGATAAGTGGAAATTTTTGTTTCTAGAGTATGGATCTAGGTATGTTTAATAGAGTCTGTCCTAGTTTGAAAACTAGGTTATTAATAGATGAAAGAAAATTTGATATGACTAGATCTGATAAGAATAGTGAAAGATATGTTATACCTATGCATAGAAAGAATGTTTGGACTAACAAATGGATGCAGGATCCTAGAAATAATTTATTGCAGGTTAGCTCCTATGATTCTAGCGTGCAGTACAAGAGAAGTTGGAGATCATTTAAAAGAAAGAGAGGATTAACCCTCTATTACAACTGCAGAAAATCGGGACATATTACTAAGGCATGCCTTGGGAGAAGACCTGGTTTTATTTGTTGCAAAGCTATGAACCATCAAGTGTTGGATTGCCCTAGAATGATTGCTAATATTGAAAGAATGAACATAAGAGAAGAAAACCATAAGGCAAATCCAGAAACTAAGGCTATAGAAGAACACCAAAAAGAATTAGAGAGTGTATTGCTACAGATGAAAGAAACTTTGAATGACCACCGACACGTTAGATTATCAGAGATCTTTAAAGACAAGGAATGCCTTGAAGCAAGAATAGGATATTTCGACATTGACTGTGTTCTATATGAGGAAATACAGGTGAATATAATGACAAAGAGAACTTGGGAATATATAGGAAGGCCTACTATGATTCCTTCATTAGGAGGAACAGGGTTATTCAGAGGAAAAATGGTAAACCTATGTGGAAATCTCACTCAGATATCTATGAATGCCAATGGGACTTCGACAAAAGAAGATTTTCAGATTATTCAATTTATTGAGGACTGCGCCCTATTTACCATGTTACTAGGGAAACCTTGGATTGAAACAGATCAGGCTAGACAAAAAGAAGAAGAATAAGTTTTGGAGCAGAAGAGACCAGAGTTAAAATATTTCATGACTAGAAGGATCGCATACTTAATTGAAGAAGAAGAGAATAGGTTGAAGCTACTTAAAACTAGAGACCCAGATGTTGAAGCTGAAAGAACATTAGAAGACTCACAGAAGACTGAAGTACCTATCTCGAATAAAGAAGAGGCGTTAATCTCGAATCCTAGGAAAGAATCTCAACAACGCGTAGTGACTATGTCCAAAGACGATAAGAATCGGAATGGAAAAGGAACTACCGAGACAAATCTCACTAGGAGGAAGGCTTGAAAGCTAAGTAAGAAGAGAGATAAGTTTGGAAAGTTATAGAAGGTTCCATAGGAAACTTCGCAGACATAAAATTTGTAGAATGGGATATCAGAACAACGACACATGGAACCTTGCCATGGAGAGGCAATATAGCCATTGGGACCAATATATACATTCAACTGTCGCTCCTTATGGGTCGAAAAGCATTTATAGCTCGACACCAGACCGTTGGACCACACCATAATAGAAAAAACAATATTTAATGAGGCTTCTTACCCATTACAAGTGAACCGTTGCCAAGTTTCCTATTTACCACATCGCGCCATGCACGAAGAACAATTTTGCTAACCAAGAATTTGAGCCCTCAAACCAAGTGAATTGTATACAGTGATCATTTCCCTCTTGTTGTTTATTCTAGTGCAGTATCTGAGTTAGTTTTGAACCCAATATTATTAATCCCAAGCGCGTATGTCCAACGAGCTCACCACAGTTGAAGAATCAGTAAAAAAATTACTCCTCAACTTGATGACTGAAAGAGTCATGTCGGAGAGAGCACTGTCTACTGGTATACAAGCATCATCGATGAGAGGACTGCCAACCTCTCCGTCCACAGCTCAAGCCAGACCATCACGACCCGCAGATGAGAAGAAAACCAAGCATAGAGATGATCTCGTGAATGCTCAGTTGATTCCAAGCATTTTACCCATCTATCTACCACCTCTAAGCAGCGCAATAAATCGAGACAGTGTGCCCAGATACTTTGAGTACGATTTGGTCACTGGATACCTCCCAAAGGGAATACGCGTAGTTCACGTAGATCAAGAAAATATAGAATCATTGAAGTTCAATAGCTTCAACCTCGGTGACAGGAAGGTTTATAGCATGCTCACCCCACATAAGTACCTGAATAGAACAAAAGGAAAGAATTCAAATATCGTCCCTCAATCATGGACCCATAACCTCGCACAGTCCACACTTCTCAACGTCATGAATATTCCTCACTTCGGAAGACACCAAGAAGTGAATGCATGCGTAAAAATGTTGTTGTCCTGTTACCATGGTGGATACTTGTGGTTAAACTTTCGTATCATAATGGATCTGAAATTGATCAATCGGATCATAGGGCTGAGTATGCAAGGCCCTGACCCACAGGATTTCTACCCAGGAAAAACAATGGATCGTGCTCTAGCACAAAGTATCAAGGACACCTACAGAGATGTCAAAAAGGTAACGTGAGGCTACAAGGTAGCTTCTATCCAAATCGGCACAGTGCACCTAACCTGTCAATTGATCGCAGGAATGTTATTCTTCAAGAACCGACCCACCCAAGTCAATGGTTTTGTAGTCGACCTCGCAAGAAAGTGCGTGGAGGGCCTACAAATGAATTGACTAAAGTAACTCATGAACCATTTGGAACTGGACTGTAGGGAAGCGCAATATCAAGGATACGAGTTACACTTTAGTTGTCTTCTAATCCTGATTTCTTTCATCGCATGGGAGATGTCATAAGGTGCGACCTTCCCAGACATCGAGCCCTTTGAACATCTAGCCATGAAGTTCAATACATTGTGGTATTCCAGTGACATGAACAAGCAATGGAAGTCAAATTTTGTATTCCACACATATTACAATCAGCTGAAGTTAGCTATCCAGTCTGAGCCTCGCATCATGCCAAATAATCTCCACAGGTTTTTTCCTTTAATGAAATTTAGTGCAGACCGCCATTTCATTTATATTACAGTGCGCGCTAATGAGCACAAGAAGCAACTTCGATCTTACTAAAAGCTGATAAAGGAGGACTTAGAAGAAATCACCAAGGACTGGTCGGCGGACCTCCTCATTATAGTAGACCCTACAGAGATATCCAATTTAGATAGTCCATAAATTGTGTCAGATACACCCAGACCTAGCAAGATAAAGAAGAAGTAAGAGGTCCATGATTTAGACAATGCATTCATAAAAAGCACTTCCATCTCAGAAAATAAAAGAGGATATGGTGGAGAGATAGATGGTACAGAAGTTGAATAGAATAAAGGTGAGGTTACACTGGCTAGAGACAAGGATGATCCCTCAAAGAAAAGTAAGGTTTCTCTGCCGAAACCTTCCTCCCGGAATAAAGTGAAAGAAACTATGACCAAAATGCAGACCATCCTCACCTCTGATGACTTCAATTTCATCATAGCAGCCCCGAATGATGCTTCACTGGAGATAGCAGAGAAGAAATAATCTAAGAAAGAGGAGATGTTCCATTGGATTAAGGACAAGCTCAAAGGAGTGCAGTAGGCACTACAATCTAATCGCATAGTCTCCACTGCACCTCTATCAGTAGGAACATCAGAACTGGGAGATGAACTAGCTCAACTCCACTGCATCGCTGATATAGTTGAAGCTCGCCTTTGATGAGATTAGGAAGAAACAACACAATCTACCCAGGCTTTGGCACAAGTATAGGGAGGCCTTGTAGAACAACACAGTACTACAGAACGGGAAAATATTGCTCTGCAAGAGAAGTGGGATGAAGAAAAATAACAACTACAGCAAATCAAGGAACAATTACTCACAAAGCAACTCGAATTAAAGGAAATGGTTCACATAGAACTTCTCTCTGTGACAGTCATAGAATTAAAGACCGAAGAGTGAGTTCCACAACAGGTGGCACAACTTGAAGAAGTAATCCAGCAGCTCCTGCAGTGCATAGCAGACTTGGAACTCTCCATTGTGCACGAGACCCTTTCAATATGTAAGAGACCAAAGGGAAGAAACTACCCACAACGTAGTTGGTAGAATAAAATCTATTTCCTTGGAGTGCAAGAAGATGAGTAACCACAAGCCCAAACATATGAGGACCTCACCGAGAATCTAGAGTTTCAAGCATTAGAGTTGAAGCTCAAGGAAAAAAATAAGCACGCATACACACTACAGGTGCAGCTGAAGGCCTTATTGGCTATGGAAAGAATGAAGTGGTCTCAAGAGAAGCCCATCGCCCAACAACACATCCATATGATTTAAAGCAAAGTGATGGAAGTTACTCAATAACTTCAACCAATGCAAGATAAGGCATGCCAATTATTCACAGAGGTTGAAAGCCGACAAGAAGATCTAGAACAGGTTGTCATCGCACTAGAACAATGTCTAGAAGAACCCGTGAATGATGCAGTTATCCAGGATTTCACCGAGAAAGAGGTTGTCACACAACAACAAGTCAAAGAAGCTCGAGCCAAGATCGATGCCTTCGAAGAAGAATTGGTCAGATGAGAGTGACTCAGGATGAGCCACAGGTGAGTGTTGGGGGCCTGTTGGCCCTTGACCAAGTCTTGGGATATTCTTGGTCATAGTGACCTATTTTGGGACTTCGATAGCCTATCGAAGGAGGAGCGCAAGATGAAGTGGACATCAAGGGATCTCAGCCCACTTTTGGGTCCTTTCTGGGTTTTAGGATTATGTAACGGGATTGGGATGTCGGCCCATGGGTGTACCCATGCTTAGGCCTATTTTGTAATGTATAAATAGATGTATAGGCATCTATAGGCATACATAGGCATCTATGTGATGTATGCTAAGTGAAAGTAGGGTTTTGTAAGTACTTTGTGCATGACTATGAGAGACTTGCAGAGCTAAGTGCAAGTGGTTGTAACAGATGGTGGAAGGATTTGTGTTGTAACGCAAGGAAGAATGATCTAACGAGTTGCACAGATCTTTTGTCCTATGCGGAGTAGGGTTTTGATGGCTCTGTGGTTGTAACCGATTGACTGAATATAATAAATAGGAAGAGTTGGTGGCATATCCCCAGGGTGGGGGTGAACCACGTAAACACTGTGTTGTATTTTTTTGTGCTTGTCTGGATGTGTTTATATCTTCTTTTGCTAAGTGATTAGAGATGATTGATAGATACTCTTATGCATAATGTATAATAATGTTAGATCTAATCTATATGAATGTGTTGAGTTCTTGATCTTCTAGATCTGACCTATATATTGATGCTAAGTGCTTAAATGTGTTATATCAGTGTGAATGTTGTGAAGCTCTCTTTTATCAGCAGACTGATTATTGATTGTATATTGAGGAATTGACGGTGCTAATATATTTATTAAGTATTATAATCTTAGATATGTGTCCCAACTAAGTTTGCATACACCTAATTCTTGCAACCACCCCTGCCTCTACCTCGGGTGAGACTTCATTTGCTTCGCAAGTGTTGCCGAAAGGGCCGGTAGTTAGGGCTTTGTTGGTGTGTTGAACCCTAGGTCTGCCCCTATGCCAACAATAACTGACTATGGGGGTGAAGCCTTGAAATTACTGGCCATGATATCACTAGGGGAAAGAATGTGAAAACTATAAGAGAGGGTTCATTATATCAAATAACCCCAAATTTCCCTTGATGGGGATAATAAATCTCCTTTGGATCCCAAGAAGAGAAACCAGTTAATGAAGAAAGGACCAGTGGTTGAATTATCAACTACTCCCATGAATGGGAGCATGGTCTAACTACATAATTTCATCCCTAAGTACCACTGGGTATGACAAACCAAGGTAACCTGAGTTCCCTTCTGACAAAAGGAATAAGATGGGTCAAGAACCATTCTAGAGAAAATATATAATAAAAATTAGTAAGGAGAATGTGTGGAGCTCTCCAGTGGATGATGAACAGAAGGCCGCGATATTGATTCCGAGTGAGCATATGATAAACCTTGGCCAGGGCCATGACAGAGAAATAAATATATGAAAGTTTCAGAGAACAGAACCCGAGCAAAAGATAAAATAGAGAAAGAATCCTTGAGAACCACGAGAGTTCCCTAGTGATATCATGATTGGCACGAGGGTGGATAGAGTGGTAAGATTGAATGCCTCTAAACCTATGGTCGGGTGGAAGGATGAACACCCATAGTCAGTTAGTTGGCTACCACCTGTAATACATAAGTAATGGCATATATTGTGTATTTAAGTGGTACTGTGAATTAAAGTTGGATATCCTATGAATGTTGCAGGGATGGATATTTTTTCTTAATGATTTATACTGTACCCTTTTTGTGTCTTCTTGATTGTGTAATTAGGCAAGTAGGAAATTGTGTGAATTGGACATGTTTTTATACTTGTAAATGCTTGCATCCTGTGGTGGCTTAAGTTGGAGCTACGAATTGTGAGTTCGTCGACCTTAGGTACAGTTTAATGTATGCATGTCGACCCTCCTTTTCATTATGATTCCCTTTGAGGAAGGAGTCTGTTAAATATGAGGATAGATAGTGCATGTATGCATAGGCACCCTACAAGGAAGACATATACCGAGAACCACTTAAGTTCTAGAGTTTATGAGCATAAGGGGTGCATGGAAGGATTCTTCGAAGCGTTAAGTTCAAGAGAAAGGGCACAAAGCTCTTAAGCCTTTCAGAGCTAAAAAATCTCAATAAGAGTAGCGAGACTGAAGTATCGAAAGGGAAGGTTCCCTTATTTAGAAGATGAATGGACGAAATCTGTTCAGAAGAAGCCATGGTCTGTTATGACCCTTGGATATGGGAAAGAGCATGGGAGTTAACCCTTGGAGTCATTCAGACTTCGCGAGTTTGGAGAACTGAAAAAGTTCATCATAAGGGAGGTAAAATCCCTGAAGTATTGAAGTCCTGAAGTTAACTCTGAGCCTTAGATCTCAGGATGCATGGGGATCATCCCGACTGTCAGACCTAGGAGGTAGATGATAGTCAATTCACCAGAACTACCCAAGACTTAATAATATGATAGAGGAGATGGATGCAAGTTGTTTAGTGGGAGGAGAGGTCATCCCGGTCATCATATCAACTCAAATACTTACTGGAGTTGCCGAATCAAACACCAACCGCTCGATTTAATCGATGGTTGGGAATCATTGCGGAGTGTCAAGGTGAATTTAGTGTACCTGCTAGTTCATGGCCTGCAATCAACCCATGTACCTGATCTCATTGGGGATGGAAGATCAACGACTAGGATTAGAATAGCGTCGAGTGATTAATTCCAAATTGCGAAGGTTGACCTCTTTGATAAAGACCACACACGTTGGGACCCCGCAATTGTTGTGAACCGTCGATCGACAGACACCTCAGTATCGGTCAGATCATGACCGCCAGACCCTGTATAGTTGTGAGATGGGTGGTTGTGAGTCCTTTTGGAAATCTGTGGAGTAACAGAGTCCCTCGGTACCATTGGTTTGAGAAAATCAAAAAGCTCATAAGAGATAACATTTTCAAGAGCGAAGATGGGACCCAAGATAGCCGAACTCATAGGAGGAACGAAGGTTGAGGCCTTTGAACATCTACCAAACTCTTCCAATTCAGAATAAGCCAAAATATTAGGAGGAGGAGTGACAACAACCATCAGATCGATTGCGGGGAGAAGCCTGGACCATTAGATTAGTGTCCAAGGAAGCAGAGGAGAAGCATTGGGAAGGAGTAGATCCTAACTGTCGAAAATGAGCGCAAAAGGACATTAGTCGTCCAATCTAAGGTAAAGTGCATGATTTTTAATGTTTGTGTGCACGGGAGGGTTGACAGGCCAAGGTACCGAAGTGAATTGGGACCACTCATCACCAAGAGGGACAAGTGGCACAAGATCTACAACTCTTGAGCAAGAGCTTATGGTCAAGGAGAGAGAAGAATCGTCGAAGACCCGAAGTAGATCCTGAAAATTTATCGCCAAGAGACACGTGTCAACAGATCAATAACTCCAGAGAAATCACTTTGAGAGTTTCATTCGAGAGTTGAAACTCCTGAAGCCTGGAGAGTTGAAGAGCCAAAGTGAATCTCAACTGTCAGATAGAAAGGAACACATGGTAGAGATCTGTTTTCCTCGGGTGAAAGCAACCCAAAGACCCAAAGAGAATATGGACCGTTAGATCTAGAGGGCACATGGAGACTAATCATGAACTCTAGGTGAAAACAATCCAGGAGAACCCGATGGATAAGAGTTTAAAATCACCGAATCCTGAATAGCTGAAGTAGGTGGTGTTAACTCCCAAAATGAAACCGTTCTTTCGGTTGAATTTTGTAGTGGATATCATGGCTATTGGTAGCGTCCTCAAGTTACTTTTGAGTTTTTATAGCTGAGAAAAATTTCAGATTTCGGTTTGACTTAGAAATAATTTGGAT
>ML818490.1:0-18902 GCA_009831015.1 Picea engelmannii | reverse complement strand
TATATATATATATATATATATATATATATATATCTTGTAATGATACTTAATGTGTAGCCCTCTTATGGCTAACGTTTCTACTCATTACTAGAACCTTGCTAACATAAATTTTGAACATATGTGTATGAAATTTGTATTATACGATCCTAGCTAACATATATGATATAATGTAAACCAAGGCTTTTTCGTTTTTTCGTCATACAATAACGGTTTTACGTTTCAACATATATTACTTCGGGCTTTTAAATTAGATGATGGTTTTTAAAACACAACATATTAAAATGGGTTTTAATATACACTAACATAAGCTCTGTCATATTGATCAATGAATAATACTTGACATAAAAGAAGTTGGCGTATAGTTCTATGAGGTGATTAAACCCATATTGGTACCATCCCTAATTTAATTCCCACCAAATTCTCGTCATTAACCACCATGTCATACGATCTTGCATGCGCCACCTGTACTTACCATCTCGAGACGCGATTATGGAAATTTTTCCGGAGGATGTACATGTGTAGGGCCCTCGTTTTTACAAGTGTTAGGGTTTTGGGTTGGAGCCTTAACCCTTCTAACCTTTCCCTAGTTAGGATCATTTCACACTTCATGGTTTTGTATCTCTGCTCTACATTTTACTTAGAGAGGTTTTCGTAACGTCAAGTTTTTTCACTATGTGAGTGCTCAGTGTTCATAGCATTGTTGGATTGCTTATGGTTGCCTCGTCATGGAACTAGTAAGAGTTTAAACAATATCTTTACTTTCTTTGTTTTCTCTATAAGTTGTGTTTAACCAATCCATTAGCTCACGGTGGTGTTAATCTTTAGGTCGCCAAATCTATCTAAATGTCTCTGCGACATTTTCCATAGCATACTTCTTACTTCGTTATGCAAGTCTGTTATATAATTCTTACGATTATAGTCTGGTTGCGATAATATTTCTCTTCCAGTTTATTCCTGGTTTGAAGGGTCTTACCCCTAGACTCGTTATTCTATGGAAGTTTTTGATCCAAAGACCCTGTTCATTTCATTTATAATATTCGAACCCAATTAGGAATCATGTTTAAATAGAGTAATGGTTTTTCATAGAGACGATTTGTTCTCTAGTTTTACTCTGTAATATTATTTATTTCTTATTCTTGATACTTTTATTCTCGAGTAAATGAATTATGATAGGCCCTGGATATTTTTTGCGAGGGTACCCATCAACCATTCCGTTGAAATATTGTAACTTCAAAGAATATTCTAATTATATTTGAGTTATTATTTTATAGATCAAATCCCCTTTTGCGGATTGATCAAGTCAGGTCTTGTATAATATCAAATCCACTTATGTGGATTGATCAAACTGCATTTATATAGTGGTATTTGTAAATTCATCCCCTAGTAATTATAAAGTGTTTTTAACCACTTCTAGGAGAAGTTGGCCCCACCAAGTGAAGAGACACAACCCTAGCGCCATCTCACACTTGTATTTATATGTGAGGTTGGCGTTTTGATGCAGGAGCATCGCCAACTCATCAAGCAAGCCAACGCGGAAGCGGAGGACAGCTGGACAAGCCAGCACAACTTTTTGTGAACACTTGGGATTGTTGTGAAAGTCTTTAATGAAGCCATTTATGAAGGTGCACTTTGTATATTGTAATGGACCTTGAGCGGATAGCTCTCGTCCTTAGGTAGATAGACGACATTTAATATAGTTAATGCTGGTAGATAGGAATTTAATTGTATATTTGATAGCTTTAGAGTCCAAGAGGGAAAACGGATATAGACACCCTCATTGTATCATTGTAACATAACCTTTGATTATTAAAGCAAGAAGCAGAAGAGCAAGCAGAGAGATTTGTAAGAAGAACACCCATGTACAGATATTGAATTAATAGAGGAAAGCTTTGATTCAATTTCATGGTTTTGTGTTGTCTCTCTGTGTATTGATGTTTTTCTCATGAATGTTTGCTTCATGTCATACATTTGCTTATATATATGTTGTGTATGTGATTTCATGGTTAAAATTGAAGTCTGGGAGGGTGAGTGAATGAGTTCAATTGTTTCTCTAATTGAGCCAGAGAATTCCTACAAGGAGTGTAGTCGAATCGTCCGCAAGGAGTGCGTTGACAAAGGGGATCAATTAGAGGTAACCTTTGTTCTCATTTCCTCGAAGGTGTAGTTAGGCACAAGTGTCGTGCAAGGAGTGCGTAGGCCAAGGAAAAGCCTCAGGGTTGCGAACCTGAGTAAGGATTGAAAGACTGCTACTGCAAGAGTGCGCAGAGTCGAGCGAATTCAACACTTAGACAAGGTTGAATATTTTCAGGGAAGTTCCTTCTAAGTAATTGAGAATTACAGGGAAGTTCAGGAGGAATAGACCTTCGATTTTCACTGAAGGGTAAGTGCAGGGAAGCTGCCATGGAAAGTTTGAGGGGAAGCGTCACAGGTTGGAAAGCAAGCAAGCGAGTCTCGTAGGGGGGACACTTCGTCAATTTCGTGGATTGCACAAGGGAGAACGGACAATCGAAATCCTTCGTGGAGATTTTGCGAAGTTTCGTGGGCCGTTGGATCTTGCGGAGGTGCAAGGATATTACGTCGTGAACATCTAAAAGTTCAGAGCTCAGGAAGGGCAGAGCGGTGACCCAAGCCAGTCAGGGCCGTTGGATTGTTCGCAAGATCGCCTATCGGGATCTCGTGAGAAAAGTGTCGAAGATTTGGCAACGGGAATCGTGAAGTCGCGAGACGCAATAACTTGACAATTGCATAGATATTGTGGGTCACAGAGAGTCGGAGGAGTGGAGTACAGGTGGCACGAAGTCATCGGGATCTCGCCGCAGGAAGTTCTGAATATTGGACATCGGGATTCGCGATCCCGCGAAGTCCGAAATCCCGACGAGATAAGGGACCGTTGAAAGGTCAACTCTCGCGTGCATCGGCATTTCAGCACATCGGGTATCGGGGGATGAAAAACCTACGGGTTCGATACCGCAAGTAGTGAAGTCGCGATAGAGCAGAAGTTTCGACAAGGGAAAGGTAAGCGATTTGACTGGCCATCGGGTCTCGAGGATTCGAGAGCCCAACAAGCAACTGAGAACTTGCGAAGTTGCGAGTTTCGATTTCCCGATAAGCGAACAAAGGGAAGTCGCGTAGAAGAGAATCTGTGGGTGCAGATTTCCCGATAGAGAAATAGAAGGACCTTAGAGTTCTTCGGGCCAAGGAGAAGAAGATCTTGTGAGAGTGGGCGTGCTCCGAGGAGTGTGGCTGTCGTCAGGTTTGGTATCAGAGCGGGAAGTTATTTTCTTTCTATAGCAGAGAAGAGGATTCACCATGCCGCCCAGGAGAGAAAGACAATCACCTAATCCAGAGGACAGGGAGGTATGAAGAAGAGGCAGGCCGACAGGAAATATGGAAATGGAGAGACAAATGCGTGATCTCCGAGCGAGACTAGAAGATATGGAGGCAGCGCAGAGACGCACAGCCAGTGCTGGAGATCTAAGTGACTCCGAAGACGAAGTTGAAGCCGAACAACAAGAGGAAGTTGCAGCCAGAGATGCATCAACTGAACGATTAATTAAAGCTATCGCAAGAATGGGTGTGAAGGCAAAGATGGATATTCCAGTTTATGAAGGGAATCTGGATGCAGAAGAGCTGCTAGATTGGATTAGAGCCCTTGACACCTACTTCGACTATGAACATATCGAAGAGGACAAGAAGGTCAAGCATGTTGTTACGCGCTTGAAAGGACATGCAACATTGTGGTGGGACGAGCTACAAGCTGACAGACATTGCAAAGGCAAGCAAAAGATCAAGAGTTGGGATCGAATGATCGCAAAGATGAAGGCGAAGTTCATCCCAAGAGACTACCAAATTACTTTGTTTAGGAGGATGCAGAACCTGAGACAGAAGTTGATGACAGTGAAAGAATACACTGAAGAATTCTATCGACTGAACATCAGAGTAGGTCATCGGGAGAGCGATGATGAGAAGGTTGTCAGATATCTGACTGGTCTGAGATACGACATTCAGGATGAATTAAGCATGGTTACCATCAGGACGGTGGAGGATTCTTATCAGATGGCTCTAAAAGCCGAAGAGAAGCTGAGCCGTAAGCAAGGTCAGCGAGGGCGAGGCAGGAGTCAGCCCAGAGGCAAGGCAGTTGCCTAGGACAAATACCAGAAGCCCAAGGAGGAATGGAAGAAACCTCAGGGTAAGGTAGAAAGAGGTGGGACCTCACAGGGAGGGCCATATGTTGATCAGAGAGGGCAGCATACAGAGCAGAGTGGAGGATATGCTGACAACAACATTTTTCCTCGTACCAGAGGTAGAGGAAGAGGAAGGGGTGGAGTCATCACATGCTTCACATGTGGGAAGAATGGGCACAGGTCATTTGAGTGTCCAGAGAAAAATAAGGACATAGGAGAAGCTCACATCGTCGAGGCGCAGAGGCGTGATGCTGAGGCCGAAGCCACAGAAGGTGGAAGGTCACTGATGATGCGTAAAGTTCTCTTAACACCCGGGAAGGAGGTGGAGGACTTAGCTCAAAGGACCAGACTGTTCAAGACAACTTGCAAGACCAAGGACTGGATATGCAAGGTTATTATTGACAGTGGTAGCACAAATAATCTCGTTTCAACCAAGATGGTGGAAAAGTTGGAATTGGAGACAACTAATCACCCGAGTCCATACAAAGTTTCATGGCTACAGAAGGGACATCAGGTAAGTGTCACTAAACAATGCTTGGTTGAATTCAAAATAGGAGGATATAATGATAAGGTCTTATGTGATATTATTCCCGTGGATGTATGTCATTTATTGCTGGGTAGACCATGGAAATACGACAGAAATGTGGTTCATGATGGGAGAATGAACACATATACCCTAGAGAAGGATGGGAGAACCCATAGGTTGCTTCCAATAAAAGATAAGGAGGTGAAGCCGGAGGTAAGCAACACAGTACTTCTCATGAGTGGGAAGGAGATTCTTATAGAGGTGAAGAAGAAAGAAGATCCACAATTCTTTGTGGTCAGGAAGCCGAGGATTGTTCTGACTAGCACAAGAGTGGATGATCTACCGGATGAGATTTAGGAACTGCTAGAAGAGTTCGCTGAAATCGTGGTGGACGAATTACCTCATTCGTTGCCACCAATGAGAAGTGTGAGTCACCATATTGACCTCATATCAGGAGCTAGTTTGCTAAACAAAGCCACGTACAGGTTAACGCCGCAGGAAAATGAAGAAGTTAAGAGGCAGGTCCAGGATTTGTTGGACAAAGGATTGGTCAGGGAAAGTTTAAGCCCATGTGTTGTTCCGACAGTACTCAGTCCAAAGAAGGATGGAGCATGGAGAAGTGTACCGATTCAAGAGCGATAAACAAGATAACCATCAGGTATAGGTTTCCATCGTCGAGAATGGATGATATGATGGATTGCCTGAGTGGTGCAATTTTTTTTTCAAAGATTGATCTAAAGAGTGGATATCACCAGATTCGCATGAGGGAAGGCGATGAGTGGAAGAAAGCCTTCAAAACCAACGAAGGGTTGTATGAATGGCTAGTCATGTTGTTTGGATTGACAAATGCACCAAGTACCTTTATGAGGTTGATGAATGAAGTCCTGAGGGAATTCATCGGGAAATTTGTCGTCGTATATTTGGATGACATACTGATTTACAGTAAATCAGAGGCTGAACATTTGAAGCATTTGGCCATTGTGATGAGGAAAATACAGTAGGAGAAGCTGTTGATTAATATGAAGAAGTCCTTGTTTATGAAGACAGAGCTCATTTCCTTGGGTTTTGTTATTTCGGTGAATGAATTGAAGATGGATCCGAATAAAGTGGCAGTAATCAAGAATTGGCCATCACCGAGAAATATATTTGAGGTAAGAAGCTTTCATGGTTTGGCTAGTTTCTACCGAAAATTCATCATGAATTTCAGTGGAATTAGTGCCGCGATGATGGACACGGTGAAGAAGCGGCATAACTCTTTTCACTGGATAGCAGAGGCTGAAAAGAGATTCAACCTGTTGAAGCGGAAGATTACGGAACAACCAGTGTTGGTGTTGTCGGATTTCCAGAAGACATTTCAGGTGAAATGTGATGCAAGCGGGTATGCCATAGGAGCGGTCTTGAGTCAGGAAGACAGGTCGGTTGCATATTTCAGCGAAAAGTTGGATGAGGGGAAACTAAAATACTCCACTTATGACAAAGAGTTTTATGCTATCATACAGGCGCTGAAGAAGTGGAGGCATTACTTGATTCCGAAAGAATTTGTATTGTACAGTGATAATCATGCATTGTAGTTTGTGACTCAACAAGAGAAGTTGAATCGGAAACATGCTAAATGGGTAGAGTATATGCAGAATTTCACATTTGTGATTAAGAACATTTCAGGTACTGCTAAAAAAGTGGTTGATTCTTTGAGCAGGAAGTGTTTATTGCTGCAGGAATTTCGAGTCAAAACCGTGGGTTTTGAAAATCTCAGGGACATGTACGTAGGTGATGCAGACTTTGGAGAGGCGTATGAAGCAGCTGAGAATCCAGTTCTCAGAGATAGAAGCCCTTGGATAGATTATATGATCCAGGAAGGATTGTTATTCAGAGGCAATCAACTGTGTATTCCGAAATGCTCCATGAGGGAGAACTTGTTAAAGGAGAAACACAGCGGGGGCTTGGCAGGACATTTTGGCCATGACAAAACATTCGCAAAGCTGAATGAGTCATATTTTTGGCCAGGCATGCGAGCAGATGTCAAGAGGCTCATTGACAGGTGTAGAATTTGCTAGCATTCGAAGGGAAGGAAGCAGAATGCAAGTTTTTATCAGCCATTACCCATACTAGAGAGGCTATGGGAGGCGATAAGCATGGATTTCGTATTGGGATTGCCAAGGACGCAAAGAGGATTTGATTCCATCTTTGTAGTAGTGGACAAGTTTTCTAAAATGGTGCATTTCATTCCATGCCAGAAGACCAGCGATGCGACTCACATCGCAAATTTGTTTTTCAAGGAGGTCATTCAACTCCATGGATTGCCGAAAAGTATAGTTTCAGACAAAGACACAAAATTCATAGGGAATTTCTGGAGGACGCTATGGAATAAGCTAGGAACTAACTTGGCGTTTAGTTCTTCTTATCATCCGCAGACGGATGGACAAACGAAAGTAGTCAACAAAAGTCTGGGAGACTTGCTGAGAAGCTTGGTGATAGAGAACCACAACAGTTGGGATCAGATATTACCACAAGCAGAGTTCGCATACAACGACTCAGTTAATCGGAGTACAGGGAAAAGTCCATTTCAGGTTGGATATGGCATACAACCGAGAGGGGTTTCTAAACTAAGGGATTCAGAACAGACTGCGACTAGCAGTGCTAGTGCAGAAGAATTTGCTAAGGCAATGAAGGAACTTCACAGTAAGGTGAAGCAGCGACTGATAGATTCAAATCAGGAATACAAGCGCAGAGCAGATCAGCATCGGAGACAACTTCAGTTTGAAGTTGACGATCTTGTTCTGGCACATTTGAGAAAGGAAAGGTTCCCAAGGGGAACATACAATAAGCTGAAGATGAAGAAAATCGGACCATGCAAGGTCTTGAGGAAATTTGGAGAAAATGCTTATGAGATTGAGCTGCCGGATGGTATCGGAATATCTCCGATATTCAATATTGTAGATTTATACCCATACAGGGCTGGAGAAATAGAAAATGGAACTGAGGAGCAACCATAGATCCAGTGGATGAAGAAGATGTCGATAGTAGAAAATCCACAGATGGAGTGCATACTGGACAAGAGAGTAGGTAAGAAGACCAGAAGAAAAGAATACTTCGAGTATCTGGTCAAGTGGAAGAATCATCCAGTGGAAGATGCTAGCTGGGAGAGAGAAGCTGAGATACAGAAGCATGGACAGACCATGCAGGAGATCATGGAAAGGATCCCATGAAAGTTTTCAAGCCGAGGAGTATGATGCAGGAGCATCGCCAACTCATCAAGCAAGCCAACGTGGAAGCGGAGGACAGCCGGACAAGCCAGCACAACTTTTTGTGAACACTTGGGATTGTTGCACAAGTCTTTAATGAAGCCATTTATGAAGGTGCACTTTGTATATTGTAATGGACCTTGAGCGGATAGCTCTCGTCCTTAGGTAGATAGACGACATTTAATATAGTTAATGCTGGTAGATAGGAATTTAATTGTAGATTTGATAGCTTTAGAGTCCAAGAGGGAAAACAGATATAGACACCCTCATTGTATCATTGTAACATAACCCTTGATTATTAAAGCAAGAAGTAGAAGAGAAAGTAGAGAGATTTGTAAGAAGAACACCCATGTACATATATTGAATTAATAGAGGAAAGCTTTGATTCAATTTCATGGTTTTGTGTTGTCTCTCTGTGTATTGATGTTTTGTTCATGAATGTTCGCTTCCTATCATACATTTTCTTTTATATATGTTGTGTATGTGATTTCATGGTTAAATTTGAAGTCTGAGAGGGTGAGTGAATGAGTTCAATTGTTTCTCTAATTGAGCCAGAGAATTCCTGCAAGGAGTGCAGTCGAATCGTCCGCAAGGAGTGCGTTAACAGAGGGGATCAATTAGAGGTAACCTTTGTTCTCAATTCCTCAAAGGTGCAGTTAGGCACAAGTGTCGTGCAAGGAGTGCGCAGGCCAAGGAAAAGCCTCAGGGCTGCGAACCTGAGTAAGGAATGAAAGACTGCTGTTGCAGGAGTGCGCAGAGTCAAGCTACTTCAACACTTAGACAAGGTTGAATATTTTCTGCAAGGAGTGCGTGCAAAGTTCCTTCTAAGTAATTGAGAATTACAGGGAAGTTCAGGAGGAATAAACCTTCGATTTTCACTGAAGGGTAAGTGCAGGGAAGCTGTCGTGGAAATTCTGAGGGGAAGCATTGCAGGTTGGCGAGCAGGCAAGCGAGTCTCGTAGGGGGGACACTTTGTCAATTTCGTGGATTGCACAAGGGAGAACAGACGATCGAAATCCTTCGTGGAGATTTCACAAAGTTCTGTGGGTCGTTGGATCTTACGGAGGTTAAAGGAGATTACGGCGCGAACGTCTGAAGGTTCAGAGCTCAGGAAGGGCAAAGCGGTGACCCAAGCCAGTCAGGGCCATTGGATTGTTCGCAAGATCGCCTATCGGGATCTCGTGAGAAAAGTGTCGAAGATTTGGCAACGGGAATCGCGAAGTCGCGAGACGTGATAACCCGATGGTTGCGTAGATATTGTGGGTCACAGAGAGTCAGAGGAGTGGAGTACAGCTGGCACGAAGTCATCGGGATCTCGCCTCATGAATTTCTGAATATTGGACATCAGGATTCACGATCCCATGAAGTTCGAAGTCCCGATGAGATAAGGGAACGTTGAAAGGTCAACTCTTGCATGCATCAGCATTTCGGCACATCGGGTATCGTGGGATGAAAAACCTACGAGTTCGATACCACGAGTAGCGAAGTCGCGATAGAGCGGAAGTTCCGACAAGGGAAAGGTCAGTGATTTGACTGGCCATCGAGTCTCGAGGACTCGAGAGCCCAGCGAGCAACTGAGAACTTGCGAAGTCACGAGTTCTGATTTCCCGATAAGTGAACAAAGGGAAGTCATGCAGAAGAGAATATGTGGGTGCAGATTTCCCGATAGCGAAATAGAAGGACCTTAGAGTTCTTCGGACAGAGGAGAAGAAGATCCTGTGAGAGCGGGCGTGCTCCGAGGAGTGCGACTGCCGTCACGTTTCATTTGAATACACTCACTCACTCATCTAGTGCGGATATGTTGAAGGCAGTTGCAGTTGTAGGAGGAAAGAGAAGAGAGGTGCATGCTAAGTCTTGGTCTATCTTTGGTGTTTTGGTCTTAGTCTTGGCATTGTATTGACAATCTATTATTGAGGAAGTTTTTGTTGGATTTTCTCCCCTGTGAGGGTTTCCCAAGATAAAATGTTGCGTACCTTGTGATTTTGTTTCTTTCAGTGATCCTCTTTATGTTGTTGTTTTGAGTAAGAACTTAAATAAAATCTATGGATAAAAAGGGGGGGTAAAGAAGAATTTAATTATTTAACTTGCGAAAGTCTAAGAAGATATTAAATTAATAATCAAAGGAGAAGTGGTTAAATTTCACAACTGTCGTTTTTAGCTCTAATAAAAAGGGGAAAGAGGGAAACTATAAAATTTAGGAAACTAGGAAATTTAGTTTCCTATGCCGACTAATACCTTTGTTTCCTTATCTTCTTGGCAAATGAGACCTAGACTTTCGCCAATTCTATTCCTCCGTCAGCAATTAATCATGTGGTCAACGCTTATCTCTACGGGCATATACGTAGATTGACTTAGCGTATCCATTGTCAGCTCTTGTTACAACCACCATACTGTTGGGTAACAACAACTTTCCCTTATTTATTTTACGCTGAGTTAAGGGAACGACCAATAATAAATGCATGGGAGTAATCAGGATTGCAGTGGGGATAAATTAATCACTTAAACCTGGCATGAAAATGGCGATTCTCTGACCACCACGTCCTTATATTTTAGGCAACAATTAAATTTACCACCTACAGATTTGATTTATAGTATGGATGAACAGCTAAGGTATTGATTGCTTGCACCAATTGGTAGGTTGGTTTTATTTTGAATTAATTAATGTTGTCTCTTTCTTCTTTTCACTTAAACAATAATTTCTTCTATTTTTAACTATTGTCAATCTATTATGTTAAGTGGTGATCCGACCATGTACAGGATCTATCATAGAGAAGAATTAATGTTCAGAGTGGATGAAGTGTATGATCATTATAGAAACTTGTTTAGACCTATTCATTTGTTTAGGAAATGGTTTAAGTTTTTAATGGTTGTTTTATTGGAGCAATGAGGTACTTTTATTAATAATAAAAAATTATTATTATTATTATTATCGGATAGGGAATTTGTGTAGAGGTGCCTAATCTATTCCTTGGGATATATATATATATATATATATATATATATATATATATATATATATATATATATATATATGTAATTATTGGATATTGATGTTAAAATCGAACGCTTATAACACATAATAACATGGTAAGGAAATTTGATTTAGATAGTGCTCTGACGACCCTATAATTTAAATTGCGCATATGATTTGTTTAAGGATAAAATTAGATTGCACCTTATTGATAAATTGCTTTTAGACATGTTATGATGGGCTTGTGATAGAGGACTAAAATAGATGGTAACTATCTACTAGATTGACTTGACGATTGATCGGGTTATTGGCGAAGTCGTTTCTGGCTCGTGCTTCCAGTTGAGGGTGTTGTGCTTCCTTTTAAATATTGTGTACTTGGTCTGAAAACCTTTTTATGCTTGGTCTGCTTGTGTCGGGAAGGATGTAGACACCTCCATGTTCCTCAGAACAGTCACCATCCCTGATACCTTAAATGGTTAAAATCGATGGGAACCTGGGCTTGAGTGTTGCTTATGTGTCTTGGAGGTCCTAAACATTGCAGGGTAGGATGGGCAGATAGTCGGTCTTATTATTTTGTCGATTGATTGTTGTTCATTGCTAGCAGATGTTGATGTGCGTCTTAGATCCTTATGTTGATAACGCAGTTGTATGCATCATGATGCATCGTCATGTGGCGGCATAGAGTATAATGTCTTATTACCCTTGTACACACACGCACACAAAAAAAAATAAAAAAAAAATCACTTGTTATACGAGGTTTGTCGGCGTAACGAGGAGGTTCATTACATATGTTATCAGAGCAGGTTCAACCCGTGACTTGGGATCGCTATGGCTTTCGTTGACATGATTTGATTATATTGTTGCTAATCGATTTGATTGCGTGTGTGCAGGTAGTCATGGTTAGAGGACGCCGCGGAGGCAGATAACAGGGTGCTAGGGGAGGAGGCGTGACGCCTCCAGTAGCATCCACACCTGAGGGGTCTAACCCCCAGGGAGACGAGCAGGTTCTCGGGTAGGAGCAGATAGCATTTGGCGATGTAGTCTGGATGATGAGATCTTTTCAGCGCATGTCCGAGGCACTGATCATCCGTTTGGATAGAGATGAGGCCAGGGCGCTGGCACCCACTAAGGTTCCACCGCGCGCTCCGGTCGATACATGTAGAATTCACCATGAACTTGAGAAGGTCAAATTTCCCGAGTTATTTGGTGCCCCGGATGGCGTAGCCATCGAGGCATGGTTGGATAACATGGCGATTTACTTCGCACTTCGTGATTACACCTCCAACATGAAGGTTCGCATGACAGTCTTTCAACTGAAGGGGAGCGCTCCTCTATGGTGGAAGATGCTCCTACTGCAGTTGAACATGGCCATCAAAGACGTTTCATGGGAACTGTTCAAGGAACGGTTCCGAGAGAGGTACCTTTGAGAGGAATTCATTGAGCGTCAGCTCAATGATTTCAATGCCCTACGTCAGGGAGGTCGTACAGTGCCCGAGTAAGAGGTCCATTTTATGGAGCTACTCCGGTACGCTCCACACCTTAACACTAAAAAACTTAAGGTCAACAGGTTCATGTTCGGCCTTAACAGCAGCCTGCGTGCAAAGGTTAGGATTTTGATGCCTCAAACCTTGCATGATGCCATCCAGAAGGCCCTCATAGTAGAGGAGGAGCTTATCAGTGGGGGTCAGACCAGGACTCGAATGAGACCAGCAGGGTAGGTTTCATCTGGAACACAGCAGCACTAGACACCAGCGAGACATACGTTGGGATATCATGGCTTCCAGAGGGGATCCACTTTCACTACACCTCAGCAGCGGACACCTTATCGGGGACCATAGCATCAACAACAGCGTCACCCGCAGCAGCAGCAGTTTAGGCCTGTTCTGCAGCACAGACTAGGGTTCCAGGCTAGTGGGTCGTCATCTTCTACTTTGGGTACCAGGACTACTGGGTCGAAGAAGGGGTGTTGGATGTGTGGGGAGCCACACTACCAGCGCGACTACCCTGTGGAGACGACCAGAGCGTCCGGATAAGCCAGACCCACTACAGTGGGAGATATGGGAAAGGCCCATCAGATTCATGTAGTGGTGAATAACCACCAAGCAGAGCATCAATCGACTGTGCTCGATATGATAGGTACCATCGCTGACCAGACCCTTAGTATTTTGATAGATCTTGGTGCTAGAGAGAGTTTCATTTCTGATGCAGCGCTAAAAAGGATTAAGTTAAGGCAGTCGAACAGGATGAGTTTAGCTTCATGGAGATGGCCTCAGGAGATAAACAGAAGGTTGGAGGAAAGGTTATGGGTTGTGCCCTTAACCTGGGAGAGTTTGTCACGAGGGCCAAGTTGTACGTCACGATGTTAGGATCTTATGATGTCGTAATTGGTATGTATTGGCTGGAGTTGCGTGAGGAGATACTCAACTATAAGAAAAAGCGGTTGAGCTTGGTCGATGATGAGGGATAGAGGCGTGTGAATGTAGGTCGGAACCAGGGAGTTTCCCTAAGGTTCATCTCTTCCTTACAGCTACAGAAGAGTATGCGCAAGGGGTGCAATCTTTATGTGATCCTTGCGTTAAACGAGAAGGGAGTAGCAGAAGGTCTAGAACACCTTCCGATGGTGAGAGGGTTTGCAGCTGTATTTCTGGATGAGTTACCCGGGATGTCGCTGGAGAGAGAATTTGAATTTACCATAGACCTAAAATCGAGGATTGAACCTATAGCAAGAACTCCTTATCAGATGTCGACTCCGGAGTTACAAGAGTTGAAAATGAAACTGAAAGAGTTGTTGGACCTGGGACTGGTACATCCTAGTGTGACACTGTGGGGTGCACCTCTTATTTTCATACAAAATAAGGATGGATCATGGAGGATTTGCATTGACTACCGTCAACTGAACAAGGCTACAATCAAGAATCAGTATCCATTGCCGAGAATTGATGATCTGTTCGATCAAATGAAGGGTGCGATGGTGTTCTCCAAGATCGATTTGTGATCAAGGTATCACCAGTTGCGGATCAAGGAGGATTACGTCCCTAAGACTACCTTTAAGACGAGGTTTGGACATTACAATTTTATTGTTTTACCATTTCGACTGACAAACGCCCCAGGAGTATTTATGAGTTTGATGAATGGGGTGTTCCGCGAGTACTTGGACAAGTTCGTTCAAGTATTCATTGACGATATTTTGATCTACTCTCGTACGACGGAGGAGCATGACAAGCACTTGCGCTTGGTACTATAGTGTCTATGAGAACACAAATTGTATGGGAAATTGTCCAAATGCTCTTTTTATCAATCGAAGATTCACTACTTAGGGCATGTCATCTCCGGCGAAGGTATCGCTGTGGATCTAGCCAAGGTCGAGGCTATTATGGAATGGCCTGCGCCGATGAATGTCATGGAAGTGCGTAGATTTATGGGTTTAGCAGGATACTATTGACAGTTTGTCAAGGGATTTTCGAAGATAGCAAATCCGATCACGGAATTGCAAAAGAAAAAGAAGAAGTTTGTTTGGACCGAGAAATGTGTGGAAGCATTTCAGAGGCTTAAGGAGTTGTTAACAACATCGCTGATACTAAAGTTCCCTGACATGGACACAGACTTCTTGGTATGCACTGATGCATCCAAGGAAGGTTTAGGCGGATTCTTGATGCAAGACTGACGAGTGATTGCTTACATTTCGAGGAAACTGAGAAGGCATGAGGAGAACTACGCGATGCACGATTTGGAGTTATTAGCCATTGTATATTCCTTGAATGTTTGGAGACACTACATTGTTGGAAGAAAATTTGAACTAAGGACTGATCATTGTGGACTACAACACATTTTTATGCAAAGCAACCTGAATGCACGACAACGACGTTGGTCGGAATTGCTTAGCGAGTACGACTTTGAGATTACTTAGATAAAGGGAACAGTGAACCGAGTGGCATATGATTGGAGTTGGAGACCACGCATCTTCTCGGTGTTTCCTCTTCAGACGAATCTACGTGAAAATATTCTAACTTTACAGTGTGACGACGACTGGTACAAAGAGGCCGAGGGATTTATCGAACAAAACACAATGATGGTACCATGATATGAGGGATTTTTGTTGGATAGCGATGGGTTATTGAGGCTTAAAATTCGGATTTACGTACCGCCAAATGACAAGTTGAGGATGTTGATCCTGAGCGAGGCTCATAGAGCAGTTTACATGGCTCACCCGGGAGTCATGAAGATGAGGGCAGACCTTAAACCCTTATTCTTCTGGAGGGGAATGAAGGCAGACATAGTCAACTATGTGGCCAGATGTCTAGAATGTTAGCAGGTAAAGGCTAAACATACACACCCAGCAGGATTAGTACAATTGCATGTTGTTCCGGACTCGAAATGGGAGGTTATTTCGATGGATTTTATTGTTGGATTTCCACTAATGACAAGGAGACATGACTCGATTTTTGTAGTAGTAGACACTCTGACGAAGAGTGCTCACTTTATTCCTGTGCATACGACATATCAGGCACCTGACATTTCTAGAGTTTTCATCAGTGAGATTGTGAGGCTGCATGGCGTGCCTAAGAGGATTATATTCGATGGAGGATCGGTGTTTACTGGACGATTTTGGACGAGTTTCCAAGAGGCCTTGGGAACCCAACTTAACTTTAGTACTACGTATCACCCAGAGACTGACGGACAGACTGAACGAACAAACCAAACCTTGGAAGACATGTTGCGCATGTACGTGATGGACCAACAAAAGTGTTGGGAGGAATTCTTGCCACTAGTGGAGTTCGCTTACAACAACAGTTACCAGAGAACCATTAAGATGGCGCCTTTCGAGTTTCTTTACGGGAGACCATGTCATACACCCTTGAGTTGAGATCGACTTGAGGATAGGGTCCTGGTGGGACCAGAAGCGATCCAAGAAATGGAAGAGAAAATGAAAACCATAAGACAAAGGATTAAAGATGCGCAGGATCGATAGAAGAGTTATGTTGATGCACACTGAGTCGATCGTAGTTATGAGGTCGGCAATCGCGTCTTCCTGTAGGTTAAACCACATAAGAGTTCGATCAAGTTTGGAAAGGGAGCTAAACTCTCTCCTAGGTTCATGGGACCTTTCAAGATTGTGGAGAGAAAGGGGCATGTGGCCTATCAACTAGCCTTTCCTAATTCTTTGAGGTGTATGCACGATTTTTTTCGTGTATCTTCTTTGAGACATTATATTAGTGATCCTACACATGTGATTGACATGATTTCCTTGCAGGTATTGGAGGCGGGAGCGCTCACTACTGAGCCAGTCTACATCTTAGATCACCACGTTCAACAGTTACGACGTCGAACGATAGATCAGGCCAAGTTCCAGTGGGACAATTATAGTTCGCACTCGGCGACCTGGGAGGACGCATATGATATGCGCCAGCATTTTCCATTTTTGTTTGATAGATAGACATATGATACTATGAAACACTTATTTTGGCATTTATACTGTGAAACTTCGGGACAAAGTTTAGACCAAGAGGGGGTGTATGTAACATCTCGCTCTGGCACACTGAGCGAACTTATTCTTTGAGGACACTTGCTCGCAAGTGATCCGGATTATTATGATATTAAAACATTTGTGTTTGATTATGATGCATCATGGGTAGATGACATGTTGTTTTACTACATTGACATAGATAGGTGCTATTGACTAGGTTTTTCTGAGTGTTCAGGGTTTTGTACCTTGAGGATGCAGAGGCATCGATGGAACCCCTTGGACTCCAGATTGAGTCAGGGAGTGTACTCTTTGGGTTTGATTGATTTACTGTGATATTAGTACATTTGAGATGATGATATGATGTCGACATGTTCTGACATGATTTGTTGATGATGCAGGATGATGATAGCTTGCCGACCAGACTCACATATGGAGTAAAGGGGTCACACATGACTACCAGAGAGGTTGAGGGAGAGGTGTGGATAGTAGCCCTGCCACAACCTACTAGCACTCCCGCTGTGGCTCGAACTGTAGGTTAACGATTACCTAGTTCGAGAGGACCCACGATGTCGTGAGGGCAGACTGCAATAGTTGCTCACGATGATTCTAAGGGGCATGCAATAAGGGGGGGGGCCTTATTACTTAGAAGCCCTTAGTCTCCCACAATTTCACCTGGCAGAGTGTTGACTCCAGGGGTTATTGATGTCTACCAATCAGTCAAGAAGCGAGTGGCACCCTTGGAGCACGTAGTGCATCCTGAAGGGCACGTCGCGCAAAGAAACAAAATAGGTGAGTGGCACCCTTGGAGCACGTAGTGCGTCCTGAAGGGCACGTCGCACAAAGAAACAAAAGAGGTGAGTGGCACCCTTGGAGCACGTAGTGCATCCTGAAGGGCACATCGCGTTGACGATGATCAAGGAACGAACCTAGATGGCCCTAAGACAATTATCTCATTAAGAAATTTTTAAAACAACTCCCCTAATTAAGTGTCACCCAGTCGAGAATATAAGTTCTAAGTCTAAAACTTCGCTAGGACTAAAATTTTGTCTACTCTTAAGAAATTGTCTCTATAAAAATAAAATAATAAAGTTTAAATAAAAAAAATAAAAATAAAAACCACTTAAGTAATAATTGTGGACTTCATAAATTTTTGGGTAAAATGAAGAGAGTAAGAACTTAAATAAAATCTGTGGATAAAAAAGGAGGGGTGAAGAAGAATTTAATTATTTAACTCGTGAAAGTGTAAGAAGATATTAAATTAATAATAAAAGGAGAAGTGGTTAAATTTCACAACTACCGTTTTTAGCTCTAATAAAAAGGGGAAAGAGGGAAACTATAAAATTTAGGAAACTAGGGAAAGAAGGTAACACAAAAAGGGAAAAAGGGGAACTTATGGTAAAAAGCGAGGTCAACTTAGTAAAGAATCTACAATTAAGAACCTTCTAAATTTGAACTAAATTAACAACTTCATTTTAGGGAAAGTATTTAAGACCTGTAAGGGAATCTAGGGACACCTAGGAGTAAATTTAGGAATAACTCTAGCGGGGTGAGGGAAATAAGACAATTTAATAAATTAAAGAAAATAATTATTGGAGGAAAGTGGGGGATGAATGACACTTGTACGAAGGAGAATTTTAGGGAATTTTTATTAAAACTAAAATTTAATGAGATTTGGGGAAAGAATGGAAGTTCTAAAATTCTATAAAAGAGAGAGAGGAGAAGGAAGAAGGGGATCGATGGTTAGCATAACGTTACGCTGCCAGATTAGTGACTTGACTGATTTACTTGTGGGGAGTTGGGATTTCCCAGCTCGGATAGGAGTGGTAGCTCGGCCTTGCGAGGCGAGCTGGGAACTAGACGTACCATCTGAATAGTGTGTGGCCCCTTTGTAGCTCGGGGGGCTAAGGGGGAAGAAGAGTACCCCTAGCATTGGCTGGGAGGTACTGGTGAGGTCTCAACGGTCGGCGAGCGGGAGCGGCACGGAGCACGCGAACGTCATTCGAGGCAGGCGATAAGGCAAAGGTATGCTCCTTCATTTGTAGAGTAGAATGCGTTATGACTTAGGCTAAGTTCTAAAAATTTGATTGTAAACGGTTGGATTATCTGGTTTCCTAGATGGTCTCTGCGCCCTTGTATTGTATGCTCTCACCGTTGTTATAACTTATATTCCGTAGTTGAATTTGGGGTTAAATGTTTTATGGGATAGCATCAACCCTGCGCTTAACCTACTCGTTGTGACTCTACTCGACAATTTTATCTCACCTCTTATATAGATTTACTGCTTCGTACTAGGAATATGTCACCGAAATGAAGTATAATGGTGAATATTGTGTATTGTATTTGGTTCATTGTAGGAAACCCATCCCTCTACCCAGCTCAATTTTTTTTTTATGGCAAAAATTTATATTTCTGTTCTAAGACTTTTGCGATTATTGTTTTGTTCAGAGAGAGCTTCCGGATCCATCGCATAGGTTTTGTTTTCTTCGACGTTTCGGACCAAACTAGTGTGGTCCAT
>ML818489.1:72936-86436 GCA_009831015.1 Picea engelmannii | reverse complement strand
TTTAAGTGGGTGAAGAAGACAATGCTTATAAACCAGATACACAATGATGGGTTTAATAAACAATGTAAGAAACTATTAATCAAGTTATGAACTGACTAATGAGATGACAATCATTTTGCAGTTAAAACAACTTGAATAAGAGTACATAAGAAGGGTGGAAATCTGACATGAATAGAGAGAGAAACTTGTGATCTGTATTATCATATGAAAAGTCCGTTACAAAGGTATAGTTCCTGTACCCAAAATCGAACCCCTCTTATCAAATGATAGGTATTTATATCTTTTACAACAGATCTCAGATCCTATAAACGTGGATTTGGATTTCTAAATGTGGAAAACAGAGTACAAAACTTAATACAATAAGATAACCTAATATTTAACCAAATAGATTTAATCTGATCATTACAAGTCGAATTTGACAGCTAAAGCATTATTTGACAGTCTGTAGGTGAAAATCACATATTCAAAAATCTGTCTTTGATGACTGGGAGATTTTCTGTCAAGAGTTATTGTGCCATTTGGTGTTATTTCCTCACCACATGTCTTTAAAGCTGGATGAGAAATATTATTTAGCTTCTCCTAATTATTATCCATCATTTAACACCTTTCCCACGTGTTCAAGAAATCAAAAATCGCAATCTGGGCAGAAAGAAGACGTTTCTGGACTCTTATGCACTTTCACTGGCTAATTTGCCCTGAATCTGCCCCTTTAGCTGGTGAAAAGGAAAGCTTTCAATGGCTAACTAGCAGATTTCATAACCAATGAGCTGGTGAAAGCGCAATTTTTTTAATGAAAACTACCTTGGGAAAAATCAAATTTCTGAACCATGGAGAGTCTGTTTTACATGCTTGAATAGTCAATTGACATCTAGAAATCCTAAGCTTTCCAATGGTACTTTCAGATCTATTTATAGATCTTGGGAAGGTAGTAAAAATTCCTCCACAAGATGAGACATCAGTTTTCAAACAAATTTCAGAATGAATTATTTGATCGCTAACATGTGCCACTTATTGTGAGGTGATATCATTATGAATCTTTATGTGTTTTGGTAAATAGTTGCTCAAGTAAATTAGTTTACTAGGATAGGTGAGGCAATAATGTAGTTGCCCATCTATATATTTTGTGCATGCTTATAATAGAAACTATGTTGTATTATCTATGCATGCAAGATATTATCTGTTGTTCCATCTCACTTTTGGTTTAAGTTTTGCAGATTATCTCTAAGGAGTTGTTGGGATAGGTTCAAGGACGAATCTACCCTCATCTTCACTCAAACTTCATTAGCATTTTTTGTCCTTCTTCCTCATTCTTTCACGTTCATTTTTGGGTATATAACATGCTTAGATAGGTCATTTAATCAAATATTAAATTCTGGTTTTTATATGTGTAGAGTTTCTGTTAAAAAGCATAAATCTCGTAACTTTGTTAAGTGTGTTGCACCTCAAATCAGCGAGCAATAGATTGCTGATTTTTGCAGGTTCTTACTAGGACAAGAGGGCATGCTGCCCAATTTCAAGCACAACACACCCTAAAAATAACTCCTTGAAGTAGTAACAATTTCTCTTCTTTCTCTTCTCTTTAAAATACTGTAAACGCAAGCCCAAAGGAGTCGTACCCAAGCGGCTTGCCTTCCTTTCCTTCAGTCTTTACTTTGCAAGTTTAGATTAGTTTTCTTTTCTGTCTTTTCTTGCTTAGTTTAGCTAGATTAGTAGTGATTTCTACATGCATGCTTAAAGCTAAAATAATCTAGAGTAGATCTCACACTTAATTTCTATATTAGAGCTCGTGGAGGCATAGTTGATATTTGCTTTCGTAATTTACTTTGCATGCAAGTCATTTACTGTTTCAACATTTTATCTTAACACATGCGTGCAAAAACTGATATCTTAAAGGATTAATTCATCGCTTTCCATTTCGCAAGTTATTTTTCAGTCTTTTACATTTCACACGCAATAATCTCACTTAAGACTTTAACTTGCAATGTTGACTTTGAAGGCTTCAGCCTTCACAATCAACACTATAAGTTCATAACTCTCACATGCAATAACTCAACACTTAAGAATTTGCAACTTCACTATTTAAGGGCTTCATCCTTCATATATTTCAGTTTAAGTACTTTGGCAACTTCATTTGAGCAAGCTATAAGCACTCAAACACACATTGCAATACTTAGCTCATAGCTCTAAAATAAATTAATTACACTTAATAGGACACCATAACTCACCATCTTCATCATTTAAAATGGGGTCAGAGGAAGGCAATGGAAGGTGCTAGGCCGTGGACGGTCTCATGGTGTGCGACGTTCTTTCCGGGAGTACTTTGATCTTAGGGCTAAACTGTGAAGCTAGCGTAGGCGTCATTGCCTCACTTCTTGAGCATCCAATAGTCACTTGGTAACTGGGGGAGGAGAGTTTTTGGGTTGACACCTATATAGGGATAAAAAATAATCTCACACTTAATCACTTAACTTAATATTCAATCTACAACATCTGCAATATACTTTCACACTTTCAAGCCACTGATCTCATACTTACATTCATATGCAAATTATCTTTTATGTGTTGTAGAATAATTGCTTAAGTGGTTATATCTCTGATATGGAATACTTCATTTTTCAATCTTTTCATCTATCTTGTATCCCTGTATCTGTGGTGTGATCCTTCAAGAAGTGCACATCCATCTGGAGGCATTCTCTTGATTGGGTCTTGAGTGCTTTTCGTCTTTTAGCCATTGATAAGCAGTTCAACGAAATTCTATCTGTTGTGAGCATGCTTAGCTTGATGTGTTGATTATCTTTTCATCTTTGAATATCTTTTGTTCCTGCATATTTCAAGCACTTGTTAGTATATTGTATATATTCTATCTAGCTTAACCAACTTTATATATCTGACATATTCTTTTGTATCTAGTTGTAATACTTTTAACTTGTAATTATCTTGTAACGAACATCCCCTTAACTTGGTTGACCCCTTGCCCAATCTTAGGCACTAGTCTTAGTTGCCCTAGGAAAAGGTCCGACTTTCATACTTAGATAATTTCATCTTGCATTTGTTGCTTAACATCATAGGCTAGATTCTCCCTAACCTTTTAACCAATTAAAACCAATTCCTAGAACATAAACGTTAGTCTCATCTAGTAACTAGGGTCTACCCCCCCTGGGTCCCTTAGGAGTTAGCCTAGACGGAAGAGGTTCAAGTCAAAGTGACAATGTGGAATTTGAACCTAGGCATTGTGCCTCCGAGGACACACTAAGTGAGCATGACTTAGATCACGTTTGCAAATGTGTATAAGGACGACAACATCTTTGGTGTCGTTGCTGGGGATAAGTAATTTATCCTTGGTCAAAACGACTTAATTTTTTTAGAACTAAACAATCAAAACTTTAGTCACTAAAATTCTTTGAACTTGCATTGGTTGATTTCGTGTGATTCTTTCCCAAGTGGTGACTCCATTGAAAAAATCTGTCTAGTATACTACAAGGAGCAATCTTTGTGGGTTGCTTGAAATCCTTGGAGAAGAAGCACTCACTAATATCAATTTCTTGTTCCAACTTAATAATATAACTTTTGTTTTCGTTCTTGTTTTTGCTTTGTCTGATGCTCTTGTTTGTTTGATAAACTTGGTCATCTGGTGACTCCACTCTAAAAAATAATTTGACAAAGTGTTATTCAAGAAGGAATTCATGGTTTGTTTGTTTCATCCTTGAAATTGAAATTTTTTTTGGATGAAGTTAGCATGTTTCCCTTTTTGTCGGATCCTTAGTAATCTTTTGGGTCCCAGATTTTTCTTTTTCAATGAGCTACCTCAAGAAATCTTTTGATTTTTCAGAAATAGTTGGTTATCCTAATGATATACCTGAAGATGTTGTTCACAATGTGATTGAATTTCATAATGGTGGTGATGCTTATGCTCATGTCAAAGCCTTTGGGAAAATTATCGATGATTGGTATGATCCACCTATCCACGAGGATGCTCTTATGAGATTGTTTTCCTGGACTCTTTTGGAGGGTCAAGGAAGTGCTTGTGATTGGTTTCTTCTTCACGAAGATAAATCGGTCAAGACCATACACGATTTTCTGCATGATGTTTTGGAAATATTTGGGGATGATCAGGATGAAATTTATGATGAATTGGTTGATGATTTTATGGAAAAATGGAGGAAGAAGAATCTTCCAGATATAAAAACAACCATTTCATATGTAGAGATTGATTCTCCACCTGATCCCATTGAGGAGCTTAAAGAGATCATTTTGAACATGCAGTTGTCTCGTGAAGAAAAATGTGAAGCCATGAAGGAACAATTTATGGCCATATAAGATCAGTTCGAGATTTTGGAAGCTAATTTCACAGAGACTTATGTTGAATATCTGGACCCCCATGAACTTGAGCTTGACAGTGAAAAATATAAGGAAGTTCATAGGTAAATTCTGGATGAATCCATGGATGAATCCATGGATGAGTCARTCATTTATTTTGAGGGGGTAAAGGAATTTGAGTTTGAAAGTGTTGAATATCTAGATAATTCAAGTTCCCACCCTCCTCTCGTGGAACCAATCTCTTTGAAGGAGAACGTTGACAACCTTGAGGAAAACTSTATAATGKTTCCATTGACATGTTCATTTCCGACCTCTTAGCCAAAAGAGGAATTTGTACAGAATAATGGGAAAATGGAAGGCAACTTCAGTTTATYAATGTCATATCATTATGAGTATTGGTTGGCCTCCCACCTTGGTAGTCATGAGAAACAKAGTATTAAAAGTTTACACGGCTTGTCATATTCTAGTGTTTGTTTGAAGGGAAGAAGGAGCATGATTCCTGGCTGGTTCTTTCTCGCAAAAAATTCCAAGTTAATAAAACTTGGGAAGGGGTCTTATGTGAGTCATCCTGGACAAGGATGTTTCATACACTTATGGATTCATTCCATCTAGTGCATGGACGGTTGTAACGTATCTCTAACCCTCCTCTTGTATTTCTATTTTGTATTCTTTCATTTATTATGTGATTATGTACTTAGATGTATTTTTGTATCATAATTTCATTTTATAATTATAGATGTTGTAAAATAGTTATTTCATTATGTAGATGTTGTTTATAACATTTATTTATTCATTTATATATGTATGCTTATGTTGGATATTGGTGAGCACCTTTTTGTAGATGTTGGATTCTCGTATGCTATCCGTCCCATGTGAGAAGATGAAACACACGGCCCCATGTGGAGCCAAATGTTGACTGCCTCTTCAACTAGGGGGTCAACTCCATGTACCGTGAAGATATGCATCAATAGATGCAAACATGTCGAAGACTTTTTGGTTCTACAGGGCATTCTTTTGCTCCAACACACAGTTTTGTAAGCGGGATTTGTGCACCCCTGTGTGGGTTTATAATGTAATATGTCTACATGGATCATGTTTAGGTCAGTTTCCTTAGGTTTTCTTCATTAGAAGAATTCCTTTCACTGAGTGTTTTTTATCCTTAGGAGGTTAATGTGGCCTAACCAGCCGGGTTAATCTCCCTTGAGTTTTTCACTCCCACTAGCAATAAATCCTCCAAAGTGGTGAAAGGAGTTCTAATGAAGTCATTCCTAGGTAGCTAGTGTTTAGGAATGTTTTAAATGACCATGTAAGATAGAGCACAAAATTTCGCGGAATTCCATCAAGTCTAGCTAGGTTTTTTTTAAGGTTGGGAATTAATTAATTCTGGGTAATTAATGTAAAACTTAGGTCCCAGGATTTTTGATAAGGGTATTTGTACTCAAAATAAATATAATGAGACCCCCTAAACCCATGGACCAAGTTTCAACTCATTTGGACAAGTTTTTCTAGGTTTTTTTGTACACTTAGGAGTTTTTTCGGAAAACGACGATTTTAATTGCCAAACCCAAGACATGGGAAAATGTCAATTTTGTAATAGTTAGTCAAATCGGGTGAATTAAGTGGAAATAATTGAGATGGAGCCCACCTAACCTACCCACACCCTTTCCTAACCCTTTACCTACCCTTCACCTACTCATTTAATTATTTTTTTAATTTAATTCTCACTCGAGGAATACGTACCCTTCCCACGTCTACTTGATATTTCATTTTTTAATTATTGGGTGAGGGACCCTCATGAGGTGTGCCTTACCCTCCAAATACTTTTTGGAGTGTGACAATCCCCCACACTCCAAGAGTGTGGACTCCACACTCTTTCTCACCCTCACGCATTCCTCCCACGCTCCTCCTCAAACCACACTTTCCCCTTTGAAAATGTGTCCCCCCTTCCACGTAATAGTTGGACTTTCGTCTTAACTTCAATCATGGGTCCCTTCTTCCAACTCATACCACTCCTTTCTACCTATCATGTCTCACTTGGGAGTGTATCCCATGGTTTTCCCCACACACTGTCACTTTCCTCACGCTTCCTCACCCCAGCTCACACTTTCCACTTTGAATTCACGCCTTCTCTTCCAATAAGTGGGAAAGGTCTCACGTGGATGTGGAAACATCTCCCTTGAAAGGAGAAACAACACGTTTTAAGTGGAAACATCAAACATTGGATTTGCAAATTTTCTTTAATGCATGTGTGGGTCTCTTCTTGGACAAATTCGTCCCTTCCTCCCTTGCTTTATCCTCATCCAACTAAATTACTTTCCATTTCCCCTCACCCTAAAAGATTACTCTCTCATTGGCTCATTTTCATCATTGAGTTGTCTTCACCTTTGGATCTTTGACAAGTGTTGAAGATCCAAGAGGGGTCTCTTGGTGTCCCAAGGCTATTTAAGAGACCTCTCACTCCCTCATTATTCACCATTCTTCATAGTATTGTTATGCTACCGAATTCTCCCCATCCCTCTCTCTCTCTCTCTTATTACTTTCACATTGCTTCACTAGTTTTTCTCTTGAGGAGCTTGTAGCAACATTGTTTCTACAACCTCTTCCCATTTAATAAGACATAAATAACTTTGGAGGAGCTGTGGAGTTCAAGATTAGTCTGGATGTGCCACTTATTGTGAAGTGATATCATTCGGAATCTTTATGTGTTTTGGTCAATAGTTGCTCAATTAAATTAGTTTACTAGGCTAGGTAGTTTTTCATTCTGAATCTTTATAGTGTAGTTTCCCATCTATATATTTTGTGCATGCTTATAATAAAAACTATGTTGTATTATCTATGCATGGAGGATATTATCTGTTGTTCCATCTCACTTTTGGTTTATGTTTTTCAAATCATCTCTAAGGAGTTGTTGGGATATGTTCAAGGACGAATCTACCCTCATCTTCACTCAAACTTCATTAGCATTTTTTTTCCTTCTTCCTCATTCTTTCACGTTCAATTTTGGGTATATAATATGCTTAGATAGGTCATTTAATCAAATATTAAATTCTGGTTTTTAGATGTGTAGAGTTTTTGTTAAAACACAGAAATCTCGTAACTTTGTTAAGTGTGTTACAGCTCAAATCAACAAGCAATAGCTTGCTGATTTTTGCAGGTTCTTACTAGGACAAGAGGGCATGCTGCCAAATTTCAAGCACGACACACCCTAAAAATAACTCCTTGAAGTAGTAACAGTTTCTCTTCTCTCTAAAATACTGTAAACGCAAGCCTAAAGGAGTTGTACCTAAGAGACTTGCCTTCCTTTCCTTTAGTATTCACTTTGCAAGTTTAGATTAGTTTTCTTTTCTATCTTTCCTTTCTTAGTCTAGCTAGATTAGTAGTGATTTCTACATGCATGCTTAAAGCTAAAATAATCTAGACTAGATCTCACACTTAATTGCTAGATTAGAGCCCGTGGAGGCATAGTTGATATTTTCTTTCGTAATTTACTTTGCATGCAAGTCATTTACCATTTCAAAATTTTATCTTAACACATGCATGCAAACACTGATATCTTAAAGGTTTAATTCATCGCTTTCCATTTCACAAGTTATTTTCCAGTCTTTTACATTTCACACACAATAATCTCACTTAAGACTTTAACTTGCAATCTTGACTTTGAAGGCTTCAGCCTTCACAATCAACACTTTAAGTTCTTAACTCTCACATGCAATAACTCAACACTTAAGAACTTGCAACTTCATTGTTTAAGGGCTTCAACCTTCATATCTTTTGGTTTCCGTACTTTGACAACTTTATTTGACCAAGCTACAAGCACTCAAACACACATTGCAATACTTAGCTCATAGGTCTAAAATAAATTAATTAGACTTAATAGGACACCATAAATCACCATCTTCACCATTTAAAACGGGGTCGGAGGAAGGAAATGGAAGGTGCTAGGCCGGGGATGGTCTCACGACATGCGATGTCCTTTCCGGGAATACTATGATCTTAGGGATGACCTGTGAAGCTAGGGTAGGCCTCGTTGCCTCACTTCTTGAGCATCCAATAGTCACTTAGTAACTGGGGGAGGAGAGTTTTTGGGTTGACACCTAGATAGGGATAAAAATTAATCTCACACTTAATCTTCAATCTACAACATCTGCAATATACTTTCACACTTGCAGGCAACTCATCTCATATTTACATTCATATGCAAGTTATCTTTTATGTTTTGTAGAATAATTGCTTAAGTGGTTATATCTCTGATCTGGAATACTTCATTTTTCAAGCTTTTCATCTACATTGTATCCTTGTATCCGTGGTGTGATCCTTCAAGAAGTGCGCATCCTTCTGGAGGCATTCTCTTGACTAGGTCTTAAGTGCTTTGCGTCTTTTAGCCATTGATAAGCAGTCCAACATAAATCTATCTGTTGTGAGCATGATTGGATTGATGTGTTGATTATCTTTGCATCTTTGAATATCTTTTGTTCCTTCATATTTCAAGCACTTGTTAGTATATTGTATATCTTGTATCTAGCTTAGCTAGCTTTATATATCTTGTTGAAACATATATATTTTTCTAAACTTTAGACTAAAAGAAGTTTCATTTTTGTTTAAATAAAAACAAGAACAAGAACGCACTAGACACCACCGTCGGATGAAGCCTTCTGATTAATCCAATGGTCTAAAATCTTTTTAAATATTGGAATCGCCCTTTGTTTAAAAATTCAAAACACTAAGACAACTTCCAAAGTATCGGGTTTCAGGGTTTCGCGATATAAGCAGTTTGACATACAATGAACTCTAAAATCTTGATATGCGAAGTCACGAAAGTTAGTCTAAAAATTAAACCAAGTTAATTAAAACAATTAAGAATGTTTAACGATAATTAAAACTTATCGTAATTTCGCGTTTCGGAAATTCCGCCTCAAACGACAGCTTAAAATCCTGATATACAAAGTAACGAAATCCTTATTTAATTGCGATTAATTTAAAAAAAAAGGTTAAACATACTTAATATAATTTTAACCAGTCACATTTTTGGGAATCGACAAATTATCACTTATTACGCCCAAAAATCCCCGAAGAATGAAGTCCCGAAAACATTAAGTTCTTAAGCGTGTTTAATTTAATCTCTAACAAAAAAATTAACGATATAAATTGATTTTCGCACATTCGCGTTTCGAGATATTTCAATGTTGTTACATCCAAAACTCCCGGTCGCGAATCGCCAAACTTTGGTAATATTTATTATGGATCAATGGAAATATTTTATAGCATAAGGCGCGTATCTCCAGTTGTACTCTCCTCATTAAAACAAATAAATTCATCGTCTGTAGAAGCACACTCGAATTAAGGCAAACTGAGGGTGAATAAAAGTTTTATTTCAAATTTCATTGTCACTTTCAGTAAAGTAGTAAGTTTTACTCAAGAAAATATTACGCCTTCTCCGCATTAACAGGTATTCGCTTTTTATCACAGACATCATGGCACCCAGGAAAACAATGAAGAAGAGTGATGAGGCCAGTGAAGGCTCAAATTCAAACTCGGATGTTCTATCTTATACCACACCACATGCTGTAGATTCAATCAGGTCCTGGATGCAGATTTTCAAAATCTTGGAGCGTGAAGTCATAAATTGCCCAGATGATTATGGAGACGAAAAGACTGATAAGCTCAAAACTAAACTTAGACTTATAGCAGAGGCTGAACTTCATAAAATAGCTACATGGCCGAAGCTCATGCCATACAATGACATGATAAACTAGGCTCTGGAGAACACCGATGTGCAGACCAGGAGCATCATAAATCATCAAAACACCATCGTCGGCTCTTTCAGCTCAGAACACATTCAAGTAATGTACAAGCTATCCCCTGTTTCTAAATATATTTATAGTGCTGCATTCATAGAAGATTTTCAACAAAAGGAATGTGCAAAATTTGACCTAACCTACCCAGATATAGTTTAAACATGGTGGGGAATTCCAACAAAATTTAGAGCTGATTCTCATGGTGTTTATGACACCGCATCATTAAATGAATATATGGTCTATATAGATATGATGTTATGTAAACTATTTGGAAGGAAAAGCCCTACTCATTTCCCGGTGGAATGGGTATCAATCATGCATGAGGTAGCCGAGGGTTTCACTTTTGATTGTGCTAAGATTCTATCAAATAACCTAACCAAAGAGATTGTTGAGTACCAAACAACGACATCAAAAGGCCAACCTGCAATTTTTTATATCTCTGCGTATGTCATGGATGCCATCTGTTACATAACTCCATTTCCATTGATGAATTGGAACTGGAACCCAACCTGCACAAAACCTATCCATTTTTATCATTCTAAATTATGGGAAGAAAAGGTGAAAGATTTCTTTTATGAAATCTGTCATGATGTAGTGATTCATGTGCATCAAACATTATATCGTTATCCACCCCCTCATATTTCAGATCAAATTATGGAAAACCTTAAAACAATTGCAAATTGGTTTATTGAAGAAAATTTCTCTTATATCAGAGTTTTCGGGTGCTCAATTCCCCCTCATGCTCTCCCAAAGTTTCTACCTGACAGACTGGTGTGCATGGAAGTGGCTTACCAAATGATAACAGGAGGCATCGACAAAGAGATAAAAGTAGTTCAGAAGAAATTCTGGCCATCTTTTCCTCTATAGGTTGGAAGGTTTTCACTGCTAAATTTTGGCCATTCCAAGGTAGAAGCTGCAACATTAGAGGATGTTAAAATGGTGGACATCAAGCTCAGAAGGCATGATCCATATCAAATTGTGGGAAATCACCTAGCTCAATGCAATATGAAAACATATGAGCATAAAGACTCCCCCTGTGATGACATATTCAAAGGAATCAGAGCTTACGAGGAGGTACTAGACAAAGTCCAAGAGTTACCCCCTGACCTACAAGCCAACTTTTTCACTTTCCAAGAACACAGACGAAGTGGGTTGCCCAAGATACTACAGGGAGAATCGATAATCACTCCTCTAGAACAAGGAATTATACCTCTAGGTTTTGAACCAAAGTCCTTTGGTAAATAAACTACTGAGGAAACCCCAAAGAATCCCGAAGTGTCTTCACAAGGATTAGAAACTTCACAGACAGAACATCCAGAGTCTGAGACATAGTTTAAATCAAAGACACTTCTAAAACATAATCAAATGATGTCCCCTTTATCGTCAACTACTCCTGTTGATACCTCCAAAACAACAGAAGGAACACAATTCATAGAGTTAGGCAGTCCTATTTCAGCATTAACCCCTTCACAGTCAAGTTTTGGGACTCCTAGTCTCGAAGTTATATACGTAAGCGATATTACCCTGATCTCTATTGAAGAGATACCTTCCTGCGACTTCTTTTTTAGTAAGAAGAGGAAAGTTGTGGTGAAACAAGAAATGCACCCGAAAGAAGGTACAATGGTAAAAAAACACAGAGTATTATTAGATGGGCAAAATTTGGAAGATGAAGATTTTGCTACAGAGGTGGCAGGCTCTTTGGGATCTTTTGCAACGACCAACTTATTCTCCATTGATAATCTGAAAGAAAGGTTGAGGTAGAGGAATCAGATGATAAGTCAGCTGCGAGATCAAATAAGGAATATAGAGAATAATATAAAAAATGAGGTCAACAAAGGACTCAAATAGGAAAGAGCCAACGACAGACAATAAATCCAACAACTTAAATCTGATCTTGAATAAGTACACAAGACTGCTCAAGCAAGTCAAGGGCAGGTCATCCAACAAGAAGAATTAGTAAGGCAACTGCAAGCTAAATTAAGTTCTACTGAAACAAAGGTTGTAAATATAGCAGTGTTTTAGGCCTAGGCACTATAAATGCATCAGAAGCTGGAAGCGACACAACAAAGCCTATTTTCTAAGGTAGGGATCATCCAAGATTATTTTCGGGAGATGGGTCAATCATTAGATAATATTGGTTTTAGAGAAAAAGAGGCTACTGTAGCCCAAACCACCTTTCAAAAAGTAGTCGTATCTTCGACTAGAGAAGAGGTACCAGTAACTCCCAGATTGACTGTCACAGAACAAATCATGGGTGATATAATACATGGGAGGCCAATATAGCAGAGAGTAAAAGAATGGCCAAAGAAATAAAGGAGGATTGTGAAGAGGCTTTTGATTTGCTAGATAAAAAATCGCTAGGCATTAGAAAGGACGATTGTTCTAGAGTACTAGGACAAATCAATGTTATAAAGCATCAACTGGACATCAAAGAAAGATTAAATGAAGCTCATATTGAAATTTCACAGTTGAAACAGGTTGACGTCACTCAAATGGATAGATGGTTGGTAAAGTCAAATTTACAGTTGCAGTCAATAAATTTTGAAGGTAAAAGGATTGAAGACAGGTTGCCGAAATTACAGAGAAAGCTGTATCTTGTTGAGGCAAAGGATGTGACAGAGCCTTCAAGAATATTAATACAATTTCTAAGCAGGTGCTTGAGTGTCTCGAGCCAGGTGAAGGAGGTACTTCAAAGAATCGATGAAGTAACACATGCATGCCTGTTCTTTCGGTATGAGAGAGAGATAGAAAGTAACCAAGTGAAACGGTTCAAGTTTTTATTTTGTAACCATTAGCATCTAGAAGTAAGCATAATTCCAACTATGTAGGGTTGGTAACCTTTTGTATAAATATAATTTCAAAATACTTAAAAGGGGCTTTTCCTGGCCGATTGTAATAGAGAGATCTCTCCCTTTCGAGAATTAAGACAAATGCAAACTAGAGACTCCATATTTGGTCAATCTTGAGTTATGTGTTCTTCTATTCTTTCGTATTCCAACATTTTCATTCATATGTCTTTGATGAATGCTTAATCACGACTTAGTACAACATCTATTGTGGTTACATGTTTCATTTAGTTATTTGATTATTTACAGATTTTCCTCTATGTTTTCTATTAGCAAATACAAGACCTGTGAGTTAGTTAGATTGCTACATTTTATGATTCATTAAAGGTTTATCATCTATTTTCTTCTTTTGCAACAGAGTAAGATTCTTCTGTGATTGATGCCTCACTTTGTTTAACAACTTTATGTTTTTTCTCTCATCACATTCATTATTTTCAGATTTGACTCAGACACGGAAAATGACCTCTGAACTGTTATATCATTAATTCAATTTTAGGAACTTTCCTCATATAGTTGAAAACATAAAAAGCAAACATAAAACA
>ML818489.1:21436-40217 GCA_009831015.1 Picea engelmannii | reverse complement strand
CACTTCTTCAAACTTCAAAGAAGTTGTATTACTACCTATGGCCACAACCAGACTATCCCACGAGTCTGGTAAATAACACAACAAACTGATACATTTATCTTCATCTGAAATTTTAATATCAACAGATACTAACTGACTTACCATAGTATTGAAGGTGTTCAAATGCTCTGCCATCGAGTCTCCATCTCTCATCCTCAAGTTATACAACTTCTTTCTCAAGAAGAGTTTATTTACCAGGGAATTAGACTGATACAACTTCCCCAACTTTTCCCATAAATCCTTAGCTGTAGCTTCCTATGACACATTCAGTAATACTGAATTGGAGAGACATAGTCGAATTGTGCTCATTGCCTTCCGATCCATCTTTTTCCAGTCATCTGCAGAAGTTCCTGTAGGTGCCGTACCTGGATCTACCACGATCCACTGATCTCTGTCCACCAAAAGATCTTCCATCTTGAGCTTCCACAACTCAAAGCTTTTCCCACTAAACTTCTCGATCTCCATCTTCGAATTGCTTGCCATTTCTTTTCACCTGAAAAACAATACCGCAGATCTCCCACTATAACAAGGCTTATCACAGTCCCGAGCCAAACCCTTGACGACAAAGGCGTCCCCCTGAAGCCAATAAAGCTCTGATACCAAATGTAAATTCTAACCTTGTACAATATCTACTACAAAATGATATTCAAAAAAGAACAGAAAAGATACAATGGCAAATACAAACATTACACAGAGATTTTTCACTTGGAAACCCAAACCGGGAAAACCAACATATATTATATTCATACATTGTGTTACATTATTTACAATACAATATGCATATAGGAGCCAACGACATCCAAAACCCTAACCCAATGACCTGTATTAGTCCAAAACACTAATTCCTTAATCGGAAATAGAAAACCATCGACAAAAAACCATGTGCCGAAAAACCACCTAATATCATGTGGTCCCGAAAATATGTCATCACGGTAATATGTCGTCCCGGAAATATCTCGTCTCGGCGGAAATATGTCGTCCTGAAAAAAAAAATTCGTGGGCACTGCCCCCGAACCCATGCACCCCCCTCTAACCCCCCTGCGCGCCTGGCACAGGCACTCAGACACTACTACTCGTGCAAAGAATATAACACATACCCAACAACACAATGATTTTGCACTGAAGACTATTTCTCGCTTAGCGTTTATCCTCTCAAGTTCAGTCACTGAGTCATTTGTTTTGGTCATTTTCGCGAACTGACTCCATAGCCCAAGGTCTTACTCTCTTGCGCCATCATAACCAAAACTCATTGTTCAAAGGTGTTAAATATAGTCGATATTTCACAGCCATATCCTGTACCGAGACAAAGTCTTACGAGAGAGCCCTCTTTAGTCCGAAAGGCTAGTTTCATATCTCAAAGTTGGTTTGTAGGTTTCATCTGTCATTCGTTTCTCAATCAAATGAAGTTTACAGAGTGCTAACATGATGCACCTTAGTTTTCAATGCATCCTTTTTCCAAGCCCATTCATTGCCTTTAATTCTTTTAGGACGTTTCCAGGCTGAATCCAAGTTGGGGCTTCTACCTAAACAATAAAAACTATGCACACCTTGACTCTACCCTGGTCACATAATGCTTCCCCAAGTTGGTAACACGTGTGGGGCCTCTACCTAAGCATAAAAAACAGTGCCAACACATGCCCCTCCCTGGTTGGAATTTGTTATTATTTATTCTTTCGCGGGTCCCATCAATTCTTATGAGAGATGTTTCATTATCCTCAGGATCCCTGGGAGAGAATCTAGAAGGTCAATGGTTTGGATTTTATCTTTTTCCAGCTACAAGCCTCTAACCTTTCAACCCATTTTTCCCATGAGATGAGGTACATGCCCTTCTTGGGTCACTAAATCCAAAGTGCCAAGAAAATGGAAATGTGATGGGAATGTGATGAGAGAAAAGTGATAAGTATGATTAGAAATGCTATGATGACCCCTCAAAGCAGCCCCATTTACACCCGTTCCCCAAAAGTTGGCCACTTACTAGGAAATCAATGACACTCACCAAGGTGAAACAAGGTCAAAAGAATAATGTCCAAGCAGGCATTCTATAATCAAAATCAACTTCAATACAACATGCTTAAATGTCTCAAATATTAAGGTGGTTACCTGCCACAACACCTGAATTCCATCGCAGGAGCAAGACCCATGTGCCTTCCAGAAGCTATTTGGTGTGTCAGATGCGCCAACAATGAATCAAACTATGGTGATTGGGTGGGATTCCATATGTGCAAGTGGACACTGCTGCTCATGTAGTCTCTCGACACTCCATGTCTGCAACTTGAGGGCCTCAAGACATCATCTCCTTAGTTATCCCACAAAATGGGGATAACATCTGTCTCCTACTTGGGGACATGTTCTCACCGTAGAGTGCATGATAACCACAACATCTCGTGGTAGACTTGTGCCTACGTTGAAACAAAAAATTGTAAAATCTAGGGTGGTTCTATCACCCTTCGTCTGTATTCATCAAAACAAAAAATGAAACTGATCTAGAAAAGAAACTTTTAGAATTTTTTAAAAACTTTCTAAACTAAGCATGAAATCAATATGCAAGAAAAGAAAAATGGAATATGAAATGCATCTAAACTGACTTGAACAATCAATATGAAAATGTAAGGAAAGTAATATGACCTACCTACTTGCTTGGGGGCCTTGGGACCCTGAAGATCAGGTGATAAATGATGTCAGGTGAATTCATAAAACTAGTGCAACCAGTTGATCATCTCATCAAAGTATCTCCCCATGTGATTAATCATGTGAAACAACAAAGACAAGTCCAACACAAAATGATCACGAGCATAAATAGATATGTAATAAATCATAAAACAAAACTCATGGAGATGGGTGGGAGGGAGTAAATCCTACCGAAAATAGAAACCATCAATCCGATCATCCTGCCTGAAAATGTAAGCACAAGCCTGGTCAATCCATCTCTAAATAGTAATGTTATATGTAGAAGATGACTTGTGTTCATATTCACTTAGAAAATAATTTCTCCCTGAAGGCTGAGAAGATATGATAGATCTCAAGAAGACCTCATGATTTCTCTAAGAAGAAGGAGCCAGGTAAGGGACAGGCTCAGGTCTAAAGAAAGAAAAACATGGCCTATTCATCTATGAATCTCTCTAGAAATCCCCAATATGAAAATAATTTTTCTTTGTAGAGTGAGCCTCTGATTACTTTGAATTGGCCACGTCCTGGTATTCTTCCAAAATTGAGGATGAAGTTGGTTGAGAGTCCTCATACAAAATGTATGCACCCCCAAAATTATATGCATCACAAGTTCCAGGTGATGATTGAAAATCATCTTGAAAAGGTTGTGATCAGCCATCCTCGAATAAGTATGTAATCATGTCATCATCAGGATGCCAAATACATGAATCATACATGCATGGAAAGTAGTCCTTTGAAGATGACAAAGAAAACCCATTTTCTTGAAAGCTACCCTCCATGTTGTAAATGGGGTCTCTATAAAAAATGAGACGAGAAAAGTCCCAACTGCGCCTATCAGTCTGTATGAAAGTGTCTATATGCTCATCAACCATATCTAAAGGTTCTTTCATAAGACCATCAGCATGACTGAAAATGATCATCTCTTTGTGTTCATGTGCAAGAAGATCATAGGTTGGGGCGGCTTCAACAATATCCTCAAATTCATCACCGAGGCTAGTTGCTTCTTCAACTTCATGAATAGGAGGAGAGCACATCTATACAATCTCAACTTCATCAAGCGGGAGCCAAGATAATGATTCCTCAACTTCATCTTCATCAAATGTCTCATCCAGATCTTTATCGGGATCTTCTTGGTAAGTTCTTCATATGTATGTTCTTTGATACCTTCTTCATCTTCAAGGGATAGTTCTTTGTCAGATTTCTGAAATAACTCTTGTATACGATTCATCATTTCCTCAGCATCTTTATTGACCATGTTTTCCTTTTCCATTTGTAAAAGTTCCCTCTTCGAGGCATAACAAGTTTTGGATGAGGGTTCATCCCATGGTGCCATATTTCCATTGACTGAAAAGACACCTCAATGGAGTCAACAGATGAGATCAAGGCTCATCAAAGGATGGAAAGGGGGAAACAAGGAAAGGTGGGTTCAGGGAAGATGGAGTCACCAAATTAGATTCAAGAAGATCTCATCAAAAGTGAAAAGGGAATGTCCTTTAGGTGAAGTCACTAGGAAATATAGGCAAAAGGCTTTGGGATAGCTTGCCAAAGTGTCGTTAGGGTTTGGAAGAACACCATATCTGTGAGAAACAAGAGGAAGAATAGTTACCATATGTTTATTACATTGTTGTTGCAATGAGTGATAGTTTAGATAACCAAACCGTTCATGCCAAAGTTTTCTCAAGTCGTCGCTATGAAAAACAAAAACTGATGGAAAAGATGATGACCCAAAGTTGTCAAAATTGTACAACCTGGTAATATAATTTACAATTCTAGTTGCGAGGAAATGCCTAGGATCTTTTAAATTATTAATTGCAACCTTTTGAGGTGAAAACTCTACAGTTTTACCTTCACCTGAATGAGTGATTTGATAAATCGATAAAAGGTTGCAGGAAATACTTAGAACACATAATACATCATTGAAGTGACAATTATCTACCTGAACTGTTCATGACCCTACAACACTAATATATCTATCATCACCAACAAATATTTTCTTGGTGTTACATTCATTTAGAGCAAAAAATATGGCTTTATCCTTATCCATATGATAAGATTCTCTAGAATCAATAAGCCACTCATAAGAAGAAGAAGTAGAAGTTGCATTGAAGAAGAAACTAGAAACAAAAAGTACACATCCATGAGAAGAAGAGATAGAAGAATAATAATCAATACTGAGGTTGTGCTTCTTCATTGTTGCTTCTAAATCTTCCATATTATTAAAATATTTGGACTCCACATGAACATATTTCCCACAAAAGTTGCAATGTCTTTTAGTCTTCTTACTTTTAGATTTTGCTCATTTGTCACAATTAGGAGCGGAAGCTGGCTAAGAAATTTCTGGGCCCTTGTTTTTCTTATTATTGTAGTGAGGATGTTGCTGCTTGAGATTAGAGGGTTTATCTTTCTGTTGTGCCACTAAGGATTTGTTGGAGGTACCTGCAGTGTTGATCACTCAAAGTTGCATAAGCTTATCTTTCTCTCTAATCAAAGCATCACAAAAAAACTCGAGAGATGGATTTTGGTAAGCACTCCCTAGAGCTTCTCTGGTGGCATAAAATGTAGATACAGACATATAATATGCACTACCAAGCTTAGAAATAATAATATAGATGCATCAATCTTCGTTCAGATCTATTTTATAGTCTATACATAAAAGTCTAAGTGTTTTGGCTTAGATAAATAATATTCAATGCAAGGAAAATCATTGGGACTTAAATTCATTAACTGATTTTCTATATGGTGGGCTCGAATAATATTGTGTTTACCAAACACAATTTCAAGATTTTCCCAAGCTTTATCTGGGCCATCAATGCCTTGAAGATGAAACCTTAAATCGGGAGAGATGGGCATTCCAATTAGTCCACATGCTTTGTCAATATTATTATCCCATTTTACTATCTTTTCATCATCAATGCATTCTTGTTCTTTTCCCAGGGTAATCTGGTACAATCCTTTACTTCTTAATACATCCTCCATATGGTATTTCCATGAGAAGTAGTTGGTAATGGTAAGAAAAAAATCACTGGGAGAATCCATATTAAATATATAGATAAAATTGATTTAAAATCTAAAACCTATGGTCAAAATGGAAAGCTCTCGAAAAAATAGGTTGTTTAAAAAAAAACGACACTGAAAACAGACTTCAGATGTGAAAGTTATGCCCTTTTGAATAAAAGGCATAAACATTAACCAAAAATCCACGTGGCAAGTATAAGATGATATGTGTGGTGATGCTCATAATTTTGCATGTAAGATCACTTTTAAATAAGTTACTTATGAAGCGACCCTCTTTTATAGAATAAGTGGGGATCACTTTTACAATGAAGTTACTTTGTAAATGAAAGTTGCATGCAAAAAATAACTTAAAATAAAATATTAAAGTTATTAATAGTGATTTAATTTTATAATTAAGTGAAATTCAATTTACAATGAATGCATGCACTTTTCAAAAAAAAGTAACAAAAGAGAGACTTGAACTCAAGACATCTTACTAGGTAAAGTAACTTTCAACCAAATGAGCTAGTGCAAAACACATTATAGTCTTAAGAAGGAGGATTGGGGGTGTTGTTGTTGTTGTGGAAGACAACCTTGAGTGAATAATCAATAAAAACATTTTTCATGCATTCACACACAAAAACAATTTCACTTATCGACAACAACAAGGGTTAGATCTCTGTTGGCATACCTGGAAAGTGCAAAATTTCCCCCAGTTTCTGATTTACCAAGATTGCATAAAGCACATGACAAAGAGCATACACAGATAAGAGATCCATTTCTTATCTATTTCTGATTTTCCAAGATTGCACAAAGCATAGGGAAAACATCATATGTAGATAAAAACAGTAGCAACCCAAAAGTAAAAAACTAAAAACTGAAATAAAACCGAAATATTGTCTCTATAAAAAATTAAAAGGGCATGCATATTCATTCTTTATACCTCCAGATATCACTGAAATGACCATATTTTGGGAAAACGGAAACATTTTCATGGGAAATGAAAAGAGTTCCTAACTGAAACGAGCATTCTAGACACAATGAAATAGTCCTCTTATCCCCAAAATCTACATAAATGAAATAAATTAGAGATGCGGTAACACGGTTTCAAGATCTCGATCTACAACGAGAGTGGGTCTTCAAATGCGCTTTGATACACTGTTAGACAACGTAGGTATTCCAATAGAGGATGGAAACCTTCATTAACCACTCACACAACCAAATAAAATATCAACACACCAATGTTTTTATGTGGTAAAACCCCTGTGGGGAAACATCCATGGCCCCACCAAACGCTGTCACTTGGACTAATTTATTAATGCAAAAGAAAAATTTACAAGAGAGTTTCTCACAATCGATAATCAACAAATGACCCTCCATGTTGTTTAAATAGATAGCATGGACCAATCGGGTGCTAAGCCATGGATCAATGTAGCCTTTAATATCGAGGAGAATATGAGTCATCAGATCACTCTATGTCGGGAACATATCGTGACCGTAGGATTATCTAACTACAAAAGCATACTAATGCATACTAGAGAAACACACTAAGAAACATACTTTTACCTAACGACACATTAGACCAAGTTGATCTTAATGAACTTGTAAGTTTTTAAGTATCCTAACATAGGTCAAGGTCGACACCCAAATATGTCTATAAAACAAAGATATAATGAAAAATCATGAAAAAATCCTCTAAAATTGTCACACATGTGCATGTAGAAGCATCATGAAGGGTGACATCATCTCGAAATAGGGTATAAAGGCTCCAAAATTCTTGTATCTCCCAAAAAGGTGCAAAGTATCATCAAAATTATTGCCCCTCGTTAAGAAGGTCACATCTCCTCATCAAAAGGTGCCAACTCATCATCCTGTTCGACAACAGAAGTATTCAAACAGAGGATGAACATGTAATGTCCTTATCCAAATAGGAGCTCCAGAGCAGAGGCTTAATGGTCTAAACCGCCCCATTAGACTATAGCCAGGGCCAGAAAGGGGTAAACAAGGTTACTAGAGGTCATTTCAGTCAAAGGTGTTATATTCAGAAAGTGACATTGAGCTAAAAGTGGATAAAAGCGCTTTTAAGTCAATTTGAGCTAAAAATAGAAAAGATGAGATAAAATTAGAAGTCAACAATGAATTAAGGTTTCAGGCAACTATAAGATAGGGTTCAACGACCTCATTCATCATTATGTATATTTTGACTTGTCATTGAGGAGAGAGGCTCATCTTAGGAGTGATAGCTCAATAGATTCTAGGAGGAATACACTGGTGGTTGATTTCAGTGTTGAGAGACACACCCTAGTCACGAGGGAGGTCACACAAATCTTCCATCAATATTCAACAACAATTTTGCAGGTTGGAACAACAAGGGCACACTCATTCAGGGTGAGGGTGCAACTTCTGAGGAGGTTCAATGGATAGACTTGTCCCTTTCAGGGAGAGTTCATAGATTTCTCTCTGACGTAGTTGAGAGGAAGGAAAGGCCCATCTTTTTCTTGGTTCCTCATCAGATTCTAACAGAGGCATCATCTGGGGTGCACTTTCCGGACATTGGGAGTGTGGCACTTGGGGAGGACACATTCGGGGTTCCCGAGCGATCATCAGTTCAGATACGGGGAAATAATTCCAACCCATTTCACAGTAGACCCGGGTGATCATTTTGAGACACACATCAACTGATTATGATGGTGGAATCATTGGGGTGCAATTTTCCAGAGCAGAGGGGGCACATTTCTCCCAGGGGGATCCATCTGGGGACCAGATACACCAGTTGAGGTCCGGAAAGTCACCAAGACTGTGAGGCAGAGCAAGGCACTTTGTTTGGGACAATTTGCAGGCATTTGTGAGAGGTATAGCCACCAGGGTGAACTTTCCAGACTTGTAATAGTTGTCGTACGAGCTGTCATATCCGCAACGATTCTTCATCTCATCCATTGCATTCCACAACATTCTTCGGGTATCGAGTCTTATTGTTTTAAGCATCTATTGTATTCCAGTTAAGATCCTTTTTTCATTGATCTATCCAAGTGATTTATTTTATTCAGCCGCATTCGACATTTGTACTCCACAGAGATTTCATAATATAAGCTTTGCAGTCTTTTGTCACCATTATTATTTGTATGCTCATCTATATGTTGTAAACAATTAATCCTACACACACATTAGCAGAATTTCCTAGACTAGCCAAATCAGGAACATTACAGTGGTATCAGATATTTAGTCTTGCCATCCCGTGACTAAAGACAATCAGTGTAGCAGAGGACCCAGGGGGTCGTGAGCATGTAGGTAACGAATATGTCACTTACAACAGACGCAAGGAAGGAATACCTAGACCTAATTTCCCCCCCTTTTCCTCCCATCTCAGAGGAAGAGGAATAGGCATAGAGGGAAGAAGAGAGAAGGGAAGAGTGTGAGGTTGAGCAGGAGGTAGAGAGGATGTTAGGAGACAAATATGAGAGACCAGAGGGCAGTGGTAAGGCCCCCATGGACCCAAAGGTAGCCTTCATGCAAGTACTCGACAATATGGTAGTCAGTCAGCAGGCCATGACTCAGTCCTTGCCACAGATGGCTGATATATTGACTATAGTGGGCACCTCGGGCACACAAGCCCCAGATGCAGCACATGGGAACTCAGGGCCAGGCAGTAGAACCCAGTATCATACTCACATATACACCTCTTCGAGTAGGATTCCCAGGCCATTGTTCCCTAGTTTCCAGAGGGAAATCCAAGCGGCAACACAACAGTCGATAACACAGAGGTTGCCCACTCAAGCAAAGTACATTGTATAATATAGGAGGGAGTATGTAGCATTGGGTCATGAATTCCATTAGAACATGACCCTGGTCGAGTATTGTGGAACCAGACTCAGGAACTGCCCCATAGAGCCAAAGAGAGGAGGAAAACAAAAGAAGCAGGGGCATAACATTGATTTCATCTGGAAAGTTGGTAAACTCACCATACCTTCTTTTGACGGATCGTCCAAATGCACCACTAGAGCTTGGGTACAAAATCTAGAGACATACTACAAGCTCAACAAGATGACTGAGACAGAGGCCATCAGTTTCACTAACCTACACTTGGAGGGAGAGGTACACAAGTGGTGGCATCATGGTTTGGTGACGTTGGGACACAGTCACATCACCTCCTATAGGGATTTCATAGAGAGACTCATGGACAGGTTTGATAGGAGGAAACCCGAGATCCACTCCAGGGATCTAGCCCAATTGAGACAAACTGGCACAACAAAGGCATTCATCATGTAGTTTCAACCTGTAGCAGTAGAAGTGACAGATATATCAGAGCCCAAGCTGATCATAGAGCCCTTGAGAGGATGGCTGAAGGCATATAGGCCTCACACATTGTAGGATGCCATCTTACACACTTGAGATTTGGCAGACTCAATTCCAAAGACTAAACCCTTTTCCAAACCCTTCATACCATAGAAGGACTGAGACAGGAAGCCATTCCAGAGAGAATGGAAGGGAAAGGAGAAGTTGGTTGATGAGATGAGGTGAGAGATTATGAGGAATAATATTTGCTTCATCTGTAGAGACCCTTGGGTCCCAGGCCACAGGTGCATGGGCAAGGGAGAGATTCCTTATATTGAGGTGGAAACAAATAGTGTGGAAAGTGAGGAGGAGGAGCATGACAGTGGATCCACTAGCTCAAAGGAGGAGTCAACACAAGTATATGAGTAGCCTCCATGTATACCACTGACACCGACAGGGGCCCACCCACCAGTAGTTCCACAACCTCTTGAGTAGGCTAACAGACGAAAACCAGCAAAGGGAGGAGTCATAGAGACCCTTTATTGTATTCCTAGGTATGATACCCTGCAAATCAGAGGGACTATTTAGGGAGAATGGGAAATCACCCTGATAGATGGTGGGGCCACCCACAACTTCATTGACGCTTCATTGGTATAGAGACGGGCACTTCAAACAGAGGATTTTGAAGGGTTTGATGTTGCAGTAGTAGATGGCCATATAATGGAGTGTCTAGATAGAGTTCCAGACTTGGAGATAAATTTATCCAACTACACAATGAGAGACATATTTTATGTGGTTGATATATCTGACAAAGATGTGGTATTGGGAGTCCAATGGATGATCACCTTGGGAAAAATCACCACCAATTACCAAACCTTGGAGATGGGGTTCAGAGACAATGACGAGAAGAGGGTTGTTCTGAGAGGCATGTAAACATGAGCATCCATGACAGTTTCAACCAAAAGGATGGAGAGGATATTCAGACATGGGGAGGTATCATATGTCGTAGAGTGCTTGATCAATATGCAAAAGGATTCAGAGGGTCGACAATAATATCATACAGAGATCAGAAGCTTGTTGGGACGAAATCAACAGGTTTTTGGGTCGATTCCACCAGGGAGACCATCTGATAGGGGGTTTGAGCACACCATTGAGTTGGAGGAGGAGGCCAAACCTATGATCACCCCACCCTATCGTCATCCTTGGAGGTTCAAGGATGAGATAGAGAAATCAATTAAGGAATTTCTAGCGATGGGACACATCAAACATAGCAATAGTCCATTCACTTCTTCATTTGTCTTAGTTCTTAATAAGGATGGTACCATGAGGATGTGCATTGATTACCGGGACTTGAACAAGAAAACCATCAAAGAACTGGGATCCTATCCCTCACATTGACGAGTTTATGGATGAACTACATGGGGAAGTTTTCTTCTCAAATATTGATCTACACTCTAGGTATCATCAGATCAACATCCGATAGAAGGACATAGAGAAGACAACATTTCAGTGTCACTTTGGACATTTCGAGTTTCTGGTTATTCCATTTGGACTAGCCAACACACCATCTACATTTTAGTATTGTATGAACCACATCTTCAGGGATCAATTGAGGAAATCAATCTTGGTTTTCTTCGACGACATCTTGGTCTACAACAAGACATGGAAGGAGCATATGAGGCACTTGGATGAGGTATTGAGAATCATGGGGGTGCAGTCACTATATGCCAAAGAGTCCAAGTGTGAGTTTGGTATGACATCATTAGTTCACATGGGGTATAGGTACACCAAGAGAAGATCAGGGCCATTCTGGATTGGCCAACGCCCAGGAGTGTGACATAGTTGAGGAGTCTCTTTGGGCTGTGCAACTATTACAAGCAGTTTTTCTAGGGTTTTTCTCAGCTTGGAGCACCATTGACTGATCTTACCAAGAATGGGGCTTTCATCTGGACCGATGAGTCACATAAATCCTTTGATTACATGAAGGAAGTCACGGGCACTTGTCCAGTGTTGGCATTACCAGACTTCACTTTGCCATTTGTACTAGAGTGTGACACATACAACGAGGGTATCGAGGAAGTTTTGATGTAGGGAGGACACCCCATTTTATTTGAGAGTAAGAAGCCCAGTCATACCGAGAGGTTGTACTTCATTTATGACAAGGAAATTCTGACAATCATGCATGCCTTGACAAAATTCAGACAGTATTTGGTGGGCAACAAATTCGTGGTCAAAGTAGATCACAACAGCTTGAAGTATTTCCTTGAGTAGAAGGACCTCTATGAGTACCAGTAGAAATGGGTGACGAAGGTACATGCATTTGAATTCGACATAGAATATGTCAAGGGGAAGAAGAATATTGTGGTCGATGAACTATCGAGGATACTTACGACATGTTCTTTGATGGAGATTTCAACAGATTGGAAATCCCACTTGTTAGTGGAGTATTCCAAGAACAAGTTTGCTTATGAGGTTATGGATGGATAGATATGGGATGACAGGTATAGGGTCACTGATGATGTCATATTCTACAAGGACAGATTTTACTTAGGGATAGATTCTGGGCTCAAGAAGAAGAACCTCACAAAAATTCATGATTCACCACTAGCAAGCCATCAATTGTTTTTCAAAACCTACAAACATATCATAGATAAGTTCTCATGGAAGGGCCTCAAATAGGGATTATGAGACACATCAAAAAGTGTGTGAATTTCCAACAGAACAAGTCAGAGCATACGCTCCAGCAGGGCTACTTTAGCCACTTCCCATTCTAGAGTAGAAATGGGAAAGTATATCAATGGACTTCATCAAAGGCCTACCCAAGGTCTAGGATAAGGACTGTATCTATGTAGTGGTTGACAGATTGACCAAGTTTGCTCACTTCTATGTCATACCGAAAGAGTACAACGCAGTTCAGGTAGTCGAGTTTTTCTTCAGGGATGTCTTCAGACTTCACGGGTTGTCGAGGAACATCATCAGTGACAGGAATAGTCGGTTTGTTGGGACATTCTAGAGGGATTTTTTTAGATTGGTGGGGACATAGTTGACACCCAACACCAGCTATCACCCTCAGACATATGGGTAGACTGAGATCGTCAATAAGTGGGTTGAAGGGTATTTGAGGAACTATGTAGGTGGACAACAAAGAACATGGGTCAAGTGGCTACATTTAGGAGAGCATTGCTGCAACACCACTTTCCACATGCCCATTGGTATAACACCCTTCTGAGCATTGTACAGATATGATGCTCCCACTTTGGTAGACTTGGTTTTCAGGAAGAGAAGAGATCCTAAGGCCAAGGATTGAATCATAGAGAGTCGGGAGATTCTAAAGTTGTTGAAAGAGAACATGCAGAGGACACATAACTAACAAAAGATGAGTGCGGATAGGAACATGATAGAGCACAAATTTGAGGTTGGGGATCTGGTTTTGTTGATACTCCAACCCTACAGATAGTCATCTATGAAGAAGAGTGGGTCCCAGAAGCTCAAGCCTAGATTTCATGGCCCTTACAGGATCATGCGTCGAGTAGGCGAGCTTGCTTATGAGCTAGAGCTTCCCGAGGGGAGAAATATTCATAACGTGTTCCACGTATCTTGCCTAAAAAAGGAAGTGGGACAATTCATCAACACATTAAAGGAGCTTCCACCATTGGATGAGGAGGGACAGTTGGAGTTGGTTCCAGAGGAGGTGCTTGAGTTCTGGGAGAAAAAACTGAGGAGCAGGGTCATCAGAGAGTGTTTAATCAGATGGAGAGGGCTTCCGGTAGAGGACGCTACTTGGGAGAGCAAGCAAATGTTGCAACACCCTAGATTGGTATTGCTTGAGGATAAGCAATTTCGACAAGGGAGGAATGTAATGTCCCTTTCCAAATAGGAGTTCCAGAGAGGAGGCTTAACGGTCTAAACAGACCCATTAGACTACAGACAGGGCCAGAAAGGGGTAAATAGGGTTACTAGAGGTCATTCCAATCAAAGGTGTTATATTTGGAAAGTGATATTGAGATAAAAACGATTTTAAGTCAAATTGAGCTAAAAATAGAACATACAAGCTAAAATTAGAATTCAACAACGAATTAGGGTTTCAGGAAGCTATATGAGAAGGTTCAACAATCTAATTCATCATTATGTATATTTTGACTTGTCATTGAGGAGAGAGGCGAATCTCAGGAGAGGTAGCTCAGTGGATTCCAGGAGGAATACACCAGTGGTTGATTTCGGTGTTGAGAGGCACACCCTAGTCACTGGGGAGGTCACACAGATCTTCCATCAATCTTCAACAACATTTTCTTAGGTTGCAGCAGCAAGGGTGCACTCATTCAGGGTGAGGGTGCAACTTCTGAGGAGGTTCATTTGATCGACTTGTCCCTTTCACGGAGAGTTAAGAGATTCCCCTCTAACCCAGTTGAGAGGAAGGTAAGGCACATATTTTTCCTGCTCGTCGTCAGATTATGATGGAGGAATCATCTGGGTCACACTTTCCAGACATTGGGAGTGTGACACTTACGGAGGACACATTCGAGGTTCCCAAGCGATCATCAGTTCAGATCCGGGTAAATCATTCCGACCCATTTCACAGTAGACCTGGGTGATCAGTTTGAGACACACATCAGTCGATTATGGCAGTGGAATCACTAGGGAACATTTTTCCAGAGTAGAGGGGGCGCATTTCCCCTAGGGGGGTCCATTCGGGGACCAAATACACCAATTGAGGTCTGGAAAGTCACTAGGACTATGAGGAAAAGTAGGGCACATTGTTTGGGACAATTTCTAGGAATTTCTAAGAGGTATATCCACCAGGGAAAACTTTCCAGACTTGCAGCAGTTGTCGTACGAGCTGTCATATCCGCAACAATTCTTCATCTCATCAATTGCATTCCACAACATTATTCAGGTATCATGTATTATTATTTTAAGTTGCTATTGTATTCTAGTTAAGAACCTTTTGTCATTGATCTAGCCGAGTGATTTATTTTATTCATCCGCATTCGACATTTGTACTCCACGAAGATTTCATAATATAAGCTTTGCAGTCTTTTGTCGCCATTATTATTTGTATGCTCATCTATATGTTGTAAAAAATTAATCCTACACACACATTAACAGAGTTTCCAAGACTAGCCAAGTCAAGAACATTACATAACACCTTCAAAAATGACTCACACAACCAGATCAAATATCAACACATCGATGTTTTCATCATCAGTAGGTTCTAGTTCTTTTCCCAAGGTAATTTAGTACAATCATTTATTTCTTATTACATCCTCCATATGGGATTTCCATGAGAAGTAGTTGGTGTTGGTAAGCAAAATATCACTGGGAGAAGCCATATTAAAATATGTAGAGAATATTGACTTATAGGATGAAATTGATAATATGGTTGGAAAGCTCTCGAAAAAATAGGTTGTTTAAAAAAACAACACTGAAAACGAACTTCGGATGTGAAAGTTATGCCCTTTTGAAAAAAGGCATAAACGGTACCCAAAGAGCCACGTGGAAAGCATAAGTTGGTCACGTGGCGATGCTCCTCCTTTTCTAACTTTGTCTATAAGCTCATTTTTAAATAAGTTACTTATGAAGTGACCTAATTTTATTAAGCAAGTGAGAATCACTTTTACAATGAAGTTAATTTATAAATGAAATATGCATGCAAAACAAATAACTTTTAAAAAATATTAAAATTATTTAATAGTGAATCCCTTTTATATTTAAGTGAAATGAACTTTACAATGAATGCATGAACTTTTTCAAAAAAAGTAACAAAAAAGAGACCCAGACTCAAGACATCTTACTTAATAAAGCAACTTTAACCAAGTGATTTAGTGCAAAATACATTGTAATATTAAGGAGGATTAGGGGTCTTGTTGTTGTTGTTGTGGAAGATAGGCTTGGAGTGCGTGCCTAGTAAAAACTTATTTTCATGCATGTACAAACCAAAATTTGTTTCTCGATAGCAATAAGGGGTTAGATCTTCATTAGCTTACCCGCAAAATGTAATTTTCTCTATATTTCTGATTTACGGAGATCACATAGAGGGCACCACAAAGAGCATACGTAGACAAGAAAATTTTTACACTCTATTTATGATTTGTCAAGATTACATAGAGCATAGGGAAAACAACATACCGAGATCAGAAAGTGTAGCAACCTGGAAAAAAAAACAAAAAACAAAAATATTATCTTTGTAATAAAAATTTAAAAAGCGTGTATTCGAGCTTTATACCTCTGGATCTGACTGAAATGATCGTATCTTGGGAAAACAAAAACCTTTTTGAGTGAAATGAAAAATAGTTCCTAACTAAAAGGAGTGCTTCAAACGCAATGGAATGGTCCTCTCAGCCCATAAATATATGAAAATGGAAGAAAATAAAGATCCAACAACATGAATTAAAGATCTCGATCTACAACAAGAGTGAGTTTTTAAATGCACTCTGATGCCATGTTCGACAACAAAAGTATTCCAACAGAGGACGAACACCTTCAGTAAACACTCACACAACCAGATCAAAGATCAATACATTGATGTTTTTATGTGATAAAACCCCTATGGGGAAACATCCATAGCCCTAGCCAATGCAACCACTTGAGGCAATTTATCAATGAAAAATAAAATATTACAAAGAGTTTCTCACAATTGATCACCGGAAAATGACGCTGCATGATATTTGAATAAAGATAATGGACCAATCTAGAGTTAAGCCAAAGATCAATGTAGTTATTAATTTCAAGGAGAATATGAGACATTAGATCACTCGATGTTGGGAACATATCGCGACCATCGGATTACAAATGCATACTAAATAAACACACTTTAACCTAATGACACATTAGACAAAGTTGATATTAACTAACTCCTAAGTGTAAAAATATCCTAACACATCCAAAATGTTAGGTCGGCTCAAGTGTCACATCATTCTCAAGTGTGATGTCCCATCGCATGTGCAATTTTCTCAAGCTAGGGTAGGAAATCATCAAGAGAAAGGGTTCCATGACCCCTCCCAAGAGGTTTTCTATCATCATCACATGCCACATCATCAAACCAAGCCTCAAAATACTCAAGGGGTGCACCATCATCGATGGGTTACATATCATTTCCAAGTGACACGTCAAACTCATGGTGCAACATCCTAGCTCCAAAGTGCAACATCAAGGTCCAAGGTGTTTCGAAGGGTGTCAAAAGGTATGCCAAGTCATCACATGGTCCAACTCTCATCATCAAGGCTTCAACAAAATCCCTATAATGTGCAATGTCCTCTAGTAAGTGTGGGAGAAACATCAAGAACATCCTTTAGAGGACCATGTCCTAAGTGTGCATCATCGTCAAGCAAGGGATGAGAGCATTAAGTTAGACCAACGATCATGGATACAAGAGTTATTAGAAACATAAAAAGTGAGTTACATTTTAATGTAAAATCCACATAAGTAGTTCACATTAGGTATCTTGTTCAAACTTCACACTAGCTTATGACTTTATACAATTTGAAAAATTTAAGTATGGGAGGACCATGATAGAATCTTATTAGGTGTGCCAGTAAGTAAATGAGTATTTCTCAAGAAACCCATCAAAGTGTGAGTGTGAGTGAACAATATGACCCATGGTTTATGTCATGGTCATGGTGTCATTTACATGCAATGCCACGTGTGATGTTCATCTCCATGACCACATTTTTAGAGGGAGTGCTTAATGCATTGAGTTGCCCTTTCCTTGGCATTGTTTTCTTCCACCCTTATATTTCCTTTTGATATTCATTTATTCACTTTGCAAGCCCCTTTTTAGGTTTATGAATTTGTCACATCGGGATAATTCAATTAAGTCCTTTCTTTAGATGTGCATTCAGTGCATTAGGACTTGGGGTGATGTCCTCATAGTGAGGGGGTAGAGCTCACGCTTACTTGGCTTTTGATTTATCAAATATAAGAGGCTAACAACTATAAGAGTCAAATATAAGAGGCTAACAACTAATTTATGATACAAAGTGGTTGGGAAAATTACAAGTGGAACCAAGTTTAACTCTAGACTAGAAGGGAGAAGGGGCTATCTTAGAATCATCTACGTGAAAGTGGAAAAGAAGTTCAAAAGAATACTTAGACTCGGAAATAAATATTCCTTCCTTGGTTTACAATACTTGGAGGCCAAGAAAATAATGAAATTCTAAGTCTATCATTTCAAAATTATTTTAAAGGATAGATTTCACATCGGTTAAAAGCTTAGGGTCACTACCAGTGAGGATAAGGTCATCAACATAAAGAACAAGTATTATGAAATGGATTCCTACTTTCTTGGTATAGACATTAGGATCATAATGATATCTAGAATATCTAGTGTCAAGAAGAAAGTTGTATGTTTTTCCATACCAAACTTGAGGAGCTTTCTTAAGACCATAAAGAGATTTATTAAGGTGACAAACATGGCTGGAGTCATTCTGGACATAGCCAGGAGGTTGTTCCATGTAGATTTATTTTTATAAATTCCCATGAAATAAGGGGGATTTAAAATCCATTTGATGGACCTCCCATTTATCTGAGGTAGCAAGGGCTAGAACAAGGTGGATGGAATTGATTTTGGCGAAAGGGGCAAAGGTTTCATTATATTCAATGCCTTCAACTTGAGAGAACTCTTTGGAACTAATCGGGCCTTGTGTCTTTAACCAATTCGATATGATGCATACTTAGTTATGTACACACATTTACATCTAATAATTTTTCTTCCTTTCGGAAGAGGTATAAAATCCCAAGTATCGTTTGCTATTAAAGAGCGATACTCTTTTCATTCATTATTGTGTCCCATTCTAGATGAACAAAAGCTTCT
>ML818488.1:177989-189666 GCA_009831015.1 Picea engelmannii | reverse complement strand
TAGCCATAGCCATATTTTTACTTTCAACATTTCTTGCCACCTTAAATGCATTCTCCAATGATTTGGGTTCCCAAAGACGAACCTCATGTTGAATTTTATCCTTTAAAGTTCCTATGAATACATCAATCAAGTGCTCATCTGGAGTATTTGTTACCTTTATATTCAATATTTGCAAGTTCTCAATGTGCTCGATAACTGAACCCTTTTGCTTGAGATTTATAAATTGGCTAAAGAAGGTATTGCTCCTTGTATCCTCATAGTGTGTTATCATTACTTCCGTGAAAATTGTCCAAGTGACGAGTAATTTGGGAGAACAAATCCATTGATACCATACAAATTGATTGGGTTCTAAATATAAAGAAGCAATTCATACCTTTTGTGTATGTGGCACATTATGTATATCAAAGAATTTCTCCATCTGAAGTATGCATGTGATTGGGTCCTTGCCATCAAACTTCCTCATATCGATCTTAGGAACGTGGTTGGTCTTCAACCCAAAGTTGGAGTTTCTCCATTCTTGATTCATCTTCCTTGTGTCCTCATAATGAATTTCATGGGATGCATTCACTTTCAGGTGTATTCTCTGTTACGAAATTTTTCAATACTTCCATGATCTCCTCTTTTAAACCATCCATATTTGCCTCCAACTTAGCTTCCATCTCTTGTAGTTCATCTTTTGTTACTATCTTCTTTTGTAAATCATTTATGTCCCTACGCATTTCTTCACCTTCATCAAGATTCCAAGTAGGATTGTCTGGAGGCTTATTTGCTGTAGAATTTCCCTTTTTGGGTGGTATGTTGGTCAAGTATCACTTTTGAACCTTGACTTTGAGGTGGTTCTGCTAGACAATCTTTCTTCTGTTGTATCTCCCAATTTTCGACCCTTCTGGGTATGAAACTTTATTTTATGTAGTTCTCTGATATTTCTTCTCTGCAATTCCATAGGTCTGATCAAAATTGGATGTACCAAGTGGAATTTATGGTAACTTCCCCATAATTTTCTTATTTTTGGCCTTTCCAAGAGATCTCACTTATATAGTGTGCCCCGCACAAAATAATTGATATAAGATTCTAAAACTTGTAGCAGACTTACTGCAGACTGTCCACTATCCAATGAAACTAGTGCCACTCAATTTGGATACTCTAGGAAGAAGTTATGAGTTTTTTACCTGGAACACCTTCTTGAGATTAGTCAATAGGACTAGTCAAATACCCTATCTTCCAGAGGGTGTATCTACAAATGTAAGATGACCCAGAAGTTGAAATTTTTACCACAGATACCTTACTAATTTATTTGAATAGCCTCTAGAGTTCAGGGTCTAAAACATTACAAAAACATTTTTATAGTGAAAATTCCGCAATGACTCACTTCAGGATGATTCCAGAACCGTATCTTGGTTTAGCTGTATATATGAAAGTAAAAGGCCTCAGCAGCTGAAATTTTAACCCAACGTACCTTGATATGTATACTAAATATCCTCCAATCCATTCCTTTTGAAACATTTTAGAAAAAAAGTTATAGGAAAAATTCCAAGGTGTCTCAGATGTAGCAGCGAAACCCCAAGACCTTGAGCTCTGATACCATATGTTAAGAACCAAATATCAATATAGCATAGAAAAACCTTAGAATATGTACTCAATGCCTTGAAAAATAGATAATTTCAGATAATAAACATCGTCAAGGGGGAAACCTCCTTTTACCCCACATAAATTTTCAAGTACAAGATGATTCCAAATGAAAATGTCTCCTTGGTATATATAGGAGACTAGCAACTAATCGAATAAAGCCGACATAAATAAAATAACATTAATAATGTAATATGCCCCAATTAAGGGGTAATGAGCCAATATTAGGGCTTCACATCCATTTTATTATTCATGTGATTAAATGCAGTGATTAGAACCATTTCTATTACTTATTGAATGTGCCAAAACACCAACACCAACATGGAACTTAGAAAAAACCAAGCTCTATTATATAGACTAATCACCTTCATTTTATCTAGATATAAGTTTAAGGAGGTAGTTAAGTCTAAAAACTGAGAAGAAGAAGAGAAAATGGTAGATAATTTAGTAGTAGAAGAAGAGACAAAAAGGGAAAAAAATATAACGATTAGAGTTGCAAGTTACACACACACACACACACACACATTTGGTTAATCAAGAGGGGATCTATGGGATATATGTTGGCATAGGGGCAGACCCAGGGTTCAACGCTTCAACAATGCACCAAAAAAACCCTAATTATTGACCCTTTCGGCAACACCTGCGAAGCAGATGTAGTCTCACCCGAGGTAGAGGCAGGGGTGGTTGCAAGACTCAGGTGTCTGCAACCTTAGCTGGGACACATATCTGTGATTCTTACTCTTAGCAAGCACTTTAGAAAAGATCGTTCATCAGTATTTCACCCTCAAGTCACTCCACAAATGGCATAGAGAACCGCAACATTCACTTGGATCTAGGTTAAGTTAGCACTTAGCAACAACAAAGTAGGTTTAGCACCCAACACTTTCATATATGTTAAATATACACGCATACATCTAAGAATCACAAAGCAAAGTGGATCTATCTAAGAGTATCATAGCAAAGCACATAGCATAATCATATCAAAGCATAACACATGGAAAGAAACCAACACATTAGGTCGAAGCACCAAGCATAACACACAGAGTTACCATGGTTCACCCCCCCCTTTAGGGCTACATCCACAGAACTATGCTTATGATATATTAAGGTAAAGCTTACAGTTCTAATTTGCGCTCTTAGTCAGCAAATCTTCTCTCATCTTCTCTCTGTCTCCCACCTTCCTGCGCACCCAGCTGCAAGACTTAATCTTCGCACCCAGCTGAAGATATTACAATACCAAAAGGCTCTAACTCTCACCACTCCTCTCTCTCATAGTGCAATAATCTCTCCAAAAACAATTAATATCAATACCCAACACTAGTACCGACCTGACCTAGGTCCTTTCGACCTCTATTTATACATTATAGTCCCTCACTGATAGCCTTAGGTCGAACCCTAGGTGTCAAAACCCTAATTACCCAAAACCCTAGGTGTCTAAAACCATAGGTCAACTTGACCCACCTTTTCAGGGCTTCGCTAGCCTATATTTCCTCCCTTCTCATGTGGTTCTTCAAAGAATCCAATGATGGCTTTCTCTGCCTACTGAGTTGTCTACGATTATTTTCTCTTGTTGATCTGTCATCCCTGATCTCCTCATTCAATTACTTGGTTTTTTGTACCTCGCTCCATCTTTTATGCTCTTTTGCTGAGTTCGACCTAGTGTCATTGTGTCTCCCTCGCAGTTCGTGTTTGACCTTTTCTTCCTCAATCTTCTCTTTATTCCATAACCAAGGGCCAATAGGCCCCCAAAACTTACCTATGACTCGTCCCGAGGCACTTCAATTCTAATCCGTCCCTGTCACTTCGACTTTGGAATGCGGATTGTAACCTTTGCTTTCTGCTCCATGTCTCCTTCCCATCCTTGTGCAGATTGTCTTTTCTATGTCTGGCACCCAGTTTCAACTGCACCTGGTACCTAGACCCTTTTCTCCTTTGATTTTACTAAGAGATGCAAGGTAGCTAGTTTTCATAGTACAACTTCAGTCGTTTCCCATTTACTAATCCATGTTTCCATTCTCCCTTCAATGTCTTCAGTTGTGCAGCTCCTCCTTCTGTAACATAGGTGATCTCATATGGTCCAAGCCAATGTGTTCTGAACTTCCCTGGATGTCTTATAAATTTACTTTCATACACCAGTATTAAATCACCTGACTTAAATACCTTCTTCTTGATGTGTCTGTCATGATAGGCCTTCTCTCTTTCCTTCTGTACCTGCTGATGGAATCCTGTCGTAAATCTGTCTTCTTCTAGTTCAACCAACTGGGAAAGCCTCTCACAAACAGAGCCGATATCATCCATGTTTGTAAATGCAGCAATTCTTAAGCTTGGTACCAAGTACTCCATCAGGACAACAGCTTCGAGACCATAAACCAACTTGAAAGGGGTCTGCGTTGTTAATTTCTTACAAGTGGTTCTATAAGCCCAGAGTACTGCTAGTACTCTTAAATACCAGTCATCTCTATTCACACTGCAAATGTTTTTCAATGTTGTCTCCAATATTTTGTTAAATTCTTCAACCATTTCATTTGCTTGTGGATGGTAAGGTGTACTCTTTTGATGGTGGACTGCAAATTCTCCATTCAGGGATTCAACTGTCTTGTTGATGAAATGAGTACCTTGATCACTCATAAGGGTCTTAAGGCATCCAAACCTGGTTATTATTTCATCAAATATAAAAAGAGTGGTTGTAGTTTCACTACAGTCTTTGACTGCTCTTGCTTTGACCCATCTAGTCAGGTATTTTGTCACAGTGATAATATAGCTTTCTCTTGTGTGCTTCCCTGGTGGGTTTATAGGTCCCACGAAGTTAATGGCCCATTTTTTAAATGCTTGTAGTGTCATCTGCGGTGCTAGCATCATTTTGTCTCTTCTGGATGGTTTTCCAACTCTCTGGCATATATCACAGGCTCTGGTATACTCTTTAGCATCTTTGTGTAAAGTAGGCCACCAAAGGCTAGCTCAAAGAATCTTCTACACAATTTCTTTGCCTGCGTAATGTCCTCCTGTGAGGCTTTCATGAGCTTTTGTGAGGACCAGTGGGCGCTCTGCCTCCATCACACATATTCTTAGTATCTCGTTAGGTCCCATCTTATATAGCTGGCCAACTATTAGTGAAAAGTCTGCAGCGCGCACTACTAGTTGTTTCTTCTAGGAAATTGTATACCCACTTGGAGCCATTCCTATTGAAAGGAATTGGAATATGTCTATCAAGTGGTCATCCATCTTCTTGATGGAAAGAAGTTGTGCATCTGGTAGTGTATCCTCCAGACTGGTGGGTTTTTCGCCATGTTCCAACCTTGACAGGTGGTCAGGTCCCTTATTCATTCTTCTTGGGTTAACTATGATCTCAAAATCATATTCTTGAAATAGGATAAGCCATATGCATATTTGGCCCCCCAAAACTGGCTTATTGACCAAAAACGTTTGTGCAGAGTGATCAGTAAACATTTTAAAGTGTCCTCCTAGTAAGTAATGGAGGAATTTTGTAGCGCGCACACCATGACTAATCCTTCTCTCTCTGTAGTAATGTAATTGATTTCAGTTGTAGTTAGCTTTCTGCTGGAAAATGCTAATGGATGATCAATTTCCCCTTCTCCAGGTTGTTGTACTACTGCTCTTAATGCAATGGAAGACACATCAACATGCACATGAAATTCCTGGCTCCAATCTGGAAAGACCAGAATAGGCGCAGTCACCATCTTTTGTTTCAGTGTGTCGAAGCTCTATTGGCATTCTTCTTTCCAACCAAACTGACAGTCTTTCTTTAATAACTTCTCCATTGGCGTAGTAATCTAAGCATGTACTTTAATAAATTTATGGTAATAGCCAGTATGTCCTAGTGCAGTGCACAGTTTTTTAACTAAGGTAGGAGGTGGAAAATCAACTATAATTGCAATTTTGGATGGGTCCACCAACAATCCTTGCTTGTATACAATATGACCTAATAATACTCCAAATGGTGAGAAGAAGATGCACTTCTTCAAATTCAAAGAAATTTGACATTGTGTGCATTTATCCAACATTAGCCTTAGAAATTCAACATGATTTTAAAGAAAACTAAAAACAGTCTAGTCATCAAAATAGGCTTCTAAAACCTTATGAAAAAATTCTTTGAACGCTTCGAACACCACCCTAGAAAAGATGGTTGGGGCATTCTTTAGTCCAAATGGCATCACTGTGTATTGGTAGGATCCCCATTCTGTGGAAAATGTGGTCTTTTGGTGGTCCTCCTTGGCAATCCGGATCTAATGGTATCCTAAAAACCCGTCTATAAAAGAATATACCTCCTGGCCTCCCACATTGTCTAATACTTCATCTATGAATGGTGTAGGGAAGGGGTCATGCAAACATGCATCATTCAGCTTTCTGAGGTACACACATATTCTGATCTTGCCTATTTTCTTGTCTTGTACTACCATAGGGCTGATCCACTCCAACTCTTTGAAAAGTTCAATAATCCCTACTTCCTGCATTCTGTCGAGCTCAATCTTCACTTTTTCCTTATATTTCAAGTACAATCTGTAGGGTCTTTGCTTGAATGGCTTTGCACCTGGTTACAAAGGTATTCTCATTTCTCCCATAGGTCCTTTGATACCCTTCATATCAGTGAACTTGGTCAAAAATAAGTCCTGATACTCATGCAATAATTCTGTAATTTTGTCGATGGTAACAACATCCCAGTAATCTTCGACATTGGAAAGATTCAGTGTCTCCTTTGTCCCAATATTAACTTTATTTATCTTGATCGAATGTCCAATGAATGGTAGTTCAACTCATGGTCCTTCCACATCCCTGTGGCCTTCTGTCTCAGCAATGTTTACCTTCCTTGGATCATCATCTTCGTCAGCATTAATGTTGTAACATCCTTGTAATTTCTGGAATGGCATAGTCCATTCATCCTATTCTTGCTCCAAAGGGAGGCTAGATGACTCTTTAAATACTTTCTACCTCACAATATTTAATGCTTGATCTACTGAGGGAAATTCACTTTCAAATAAAAAGGTGGTTACAAACTTCTAAAGCATACCTTCCCAATCGGTGGTGATAAGGCGTAGTTCTACTTGAAGGTACCAGTTAATAGGGGTTGTGTCTAGTGTGTTCATGAATTTGTGTACCCATTGTTCTCGAGGAATGTCACTCTAGGCCTCTTCATAGCTTCATACATGGTCCTTTGGGTAGCTTAGACCTGTGTACCTCACTTCGCAGCTTCCTACTTGTGTTGGAAACCGCATTGTCATCAAGGTTCAGCATTGTGTCTAGTCTGTGACATTGCTTTTGTGTGTCCCCCTCCATCTTGTCGTTGTATCTTTTAGAGCCTTGTCCATAGCCAACATCCTTTGTTGTGTTGGTACAATTGTTTCAAATTCCATCAAAAAGGATTCTAAAGGATTCATACCATCAAAGGTAGGTAAGTTACTTGTTGTTTTAACAATCCAGCAAACTTCTCTGGTTAGTCGAGCACATCTCCTTGTGGATACTTCATACATCTAGTTCTACCAGTTCTCCAATGCTTCTTCTGAATCTGATGAACATGCACTGTCACTTTTCCAGCTTAGATTCCCATCAGCAGTAGGGTTAATGTAATCTTGTTGTATGGTTGTTAATTTATAGATGTTTTCTAGCTCATATGCATAGTGTTCTTCTCTAATAGGCTCTGTATACCATGGACCTTCATCTGGATCTAAGGGTGCAATGACCCTAAGGCCATCTCCTTCAAATGTCATGCGTCTTTTCTTTAAATCGACCATAGTAGAATTGTTGAAGGCCCAATCAATTCCTAGTAATGCAGGGTAAGGGCAACTATCATCAACAATTTCAATTACCTCAAAGTCTGCAAAGGTTCTAACTTCGTTGATGTCTACGAGGACATGCTCCAATCATCCAAATGGGTTGGTATCTTGCTGATTAGACATTTGAAAACTGATAGGAGATTATATCAGCTTGGGTTTTCCCAACAGATCCCAAGTTTGCTTCGTCATGACACTGACCTCTGATCCTAAATCGAGGACCACATAGTCTATATTGTACTCGCATATTTGAGCATTAAAATGTAATTCTTTGTTTGTTCTCCTCTTCTTACCAATCTGGTGTACTGCCTTGTTCATCAAGGTGTCTAGATTTTCTAACTTATACTGCCTGATTAGGTTTTGTAACTCTTGTACATCTTTCTCATCCTGAATTAATTTAAGACAAGTGTACAGAAAGTCGATGAGCATACTTACTTATTTTCCTTATTTATGCGCAGTCGATTGATCAAATGCCTGAGTCATTCCATACTCTTTTACTTCTAGTTGTGTTCTATATGAGGATCCTTGGTTCCTCTTGAACTCCTGTCTTTCTTTCTTTGCATCAAAAGCCTGAGTCTTCTCCTCAGCTTTCCCGATACCTGACTCTTCTGTGATCTTTCTTTGGGTTGGTCTATCCTCTCCTGTAGCAGCGCCTCCTCAAGTAATGATAGCGACTCTAGGTTCGGTTCCACGAGGTTCAACATATATCAGTTATACTTATGGGTTTTGTTGGGGTCCTCATTTTTCCTGAACCTTAGCCAGTAGCACAGGGAATTCTTCTATGACATGCTCAAAAGAGTTACAATAACTGCAGGTTGTGCAAGGGTTCTGACAATCCCTTTCTAAGTGTCCTAGTTGTGCATATTTATAATAGATTATTTGTCCTCGGCCTTGGCCCATACCTCCTCCTCGTCCTCGTCCTCCATATCCATCGTGAGGAGTGAAGTTTCCTCTCCCTGGAGAGTTGTACTATGGATTATTTCCTTCTTTTTGTACTTCACCCTCAATCATGTATATGTCTCTCGACCTCTCATGCGTGATATCGTAAGCTCTACAATATCGATCATCATTCCCTATTGATTTACAGAATGTGCAGTACAAGTTTGTGGGTTTCTGAACATACTTCTTCATGTAATAGCACTCACATGAGCGATGTCTATTTCTGCACACATCACACCAGGGCAGGTTAACTTGCTTCAAGGGGCTCGACGCTCCTGAGGCCAAATACTCATGGAATAAGGGACAGTGTTCCTTATCATGACCTTCTGATCTACATATCACACACCATACATATTCCCTTTTGTCTTTTCCCTTATCTTTCTTCATATCCTCGACCTATAAAGACAAACTGGTTAGCTGACTCAAGATCTAGCTCATGCCTGAGCTCGATTCTCCCATAGGTGTTGATTCAAGATTCATGGCGATTTCCAAAGCTTATTCCTGCGATGCAATCTTCTGTTGCATCAGAGGGAATCTTATGTGTGGTAAGAACGTGGCGATGAACCATTCTTTGTTCTGTTCATTGGGGAACTAAAAAGTTAATCGACCTGTTAGGGTCTTGAATCTTTGGTCAAACTCCCAAACAGGTTCCGCTACCTTTTGTTTGATCTCTTTTAGCTCTGTAATACATTGTGACTCCGACTTAGGTTTCTTAAACTCTGTAATCAACGCATTCTTGATATTTTTCAGTGGCTTAGGTTGTGCCAGTCCTTGGACAAGTTTCATGTACCAGCTTAGTGCGTGGTCCCTTAGCATAGTGTTGAACTGGGTTCTCTTGATGGCTTTGTTGGTGATACTTTTAATATTCCATACGGATTCACACAGAAACCAATGTTGATCTGGATCTTCAGATCCATATCCTCTAAAGATAGGGAACCTCATTTCATTTTCCATAGAGCTGACTAGGCTTCTTGTCTGAGTAGATGCTAAGCTACCAGTAACAATGCTCTAAGGACTCTGGTGGTTCTGACTGTTCTGAGTGCTAAGTATTGTTGAGACAAGAGGAAGATTAATGTTACTTACTTCAGTAGTCCGTGCAGTTTTTGAGGTTTTTGGCTCGCTTTGGAAAAGTTCTTTAGCTTCCCCTTCTTCTGTTATGGTGGGCTCTGAATGTACTTCGTCGATTAGATCTACCTCTTCTCCACTGTAAAAACCCTCTTCTCCGTAGCTTTTCTTAAACAACTTCTCAAGGTGAACCCCTCAAAATACTTTCCCATTGCGCATATGTCCTTCTTCTATATCATTGTCATTGTTTGAGATATTGAACATTAGCCTTTTCAGGTCCGACCAATCCACTGTATCTTCAAGATGTGGTTTTCATGCAAGAGCATCTTGATTCTCATCTTTAGAAAGTGCAAAAAATTTCCTCTAGGCCCTTTAAAAAAGTATCTCTCGGCTTGGCTATATGATTTTGTTCTATCAACAACAAAATTAGTGATATACCCTCCAATGGTACTGTCAAACCAATGATCTACTTCTCTGGATACAGCGTTGTCAACTCTCTTGACCTTCTGGATCAGTGTCGGTGTCCAAACCACAGGAAGTCTAGATCTAATCTCAAACTGGGTATCGGCTAACCTAGCCAACCATTCAAACAACTCCTAGTGGATTCCCCCAAAGAAGATCTCATGAATTTCGGTGAAGATGTATCTTTGTAGCCAATATTTAGTACTCAGTTTAGGGTTCTTGTTCTGGGCTTCAACGAAGTCTCTCTCTTGATCCTCTATCCACATTTGAATCTCGATATTTGATGGGAACCACCTTGACATTCCCTTAAACAGATTTCGGTCTTGACAATGGAACCATTTGTTGGCACAGGGGCAGACCCAGGGTTCAACACTTCAACAACGCACCAAAAAAACCCTAACTATCATCCCTTTCAGCAACACCTATGAAGCAGATGAAGTCTCACCCGAGGTAGAGGCAGGGGTGGTTGCAAGACTCATATGCTTAGAACCTTAGCTGGGACACAGATCTGTGATTCTTACTCTTAGCAAGCACTCTAGAAAAGATCATTCATCAGTATTTAACCCTCAAGGCACTCTACAGATGGCACAGAGAACCGCAGCATTCACTTGGATCTAGGTTAAGTTATCACTTAGCAACAACAAAGTAGGTTTAGCACTCAACACTTTCATATATGTCAGATCTACACCCGTATATCTAATAAGAACAAAGAAAAGTGGATCTATCTAAGAGTATCATAGCAAAGCACATAGCATAAACATATCAAAGCATAACACATGGAAAGAAACCAACACATTAGGTCGAAGCAACAAGCATAACACATAGAGTTACCATGGTTCACCCCCCCTTTAGGGCTATGTCCACATAACTGTGCTTATGATGTATTAAGGTAAAGCTTGTAGTTCTGATTTATGCTCTTAGTCAGCAGATCTTCTCTCCTCTTCTATTTGTCTCCCACCTTCTTGTGCACCCAGCTGCAGGACTTGATCTTCGCACCCAATTGAATATCTTACAATACCATAAGGCTCTCACTCTCAGCACTCCTCTCTTTCACAGTACAATAATCTCTCCAAAAACAATCAATATCAATACCCAACACTAGTATTGACCCGACCTAGGTCCTTTCGATCTCTATTTATACATTATAGTCCCTCATCGACATGCTTAGGTCGAAACCTAGGTGTCAAAACCCTAATTACCCAAAACCCTAGGTCAACTTGACCGGCCTTTTCAGGGCTTCGCCAGCCTGTCTTTCCTCCCTTCTCGTGCGATTCTCCAAAGCATCCAATGGTGGCTTTCTCTGCCTATTGAGTTGTCTACGATTCTTTTCTCTTGTTGATCTATCATTCCTGATCTCCTCATTCAACGGCTTGCTTTTCTGTACTTCGCTCCATCTTTTCTTCTATTTTTCTTACTTCGACCCAATGATAGTCACTGTGTCTCCGACGCAGTTCGCGTTTGACCTTTTCTTCCTCGATCTTCACTTTCTTCCATAACCAAGGGCCAAAAATATAGAATCCATGAAATGTTTTATTTTGCTTATAGTTTGTATAATGTAGAGAATACATCATGTTGGGAATAGCTATGGAGCATTTGCCTCAAATGTGGCTTGTTATCCTCGTCAGGTTCACTCTCAATGTGTACTTATTGTTATTGAATGTGGTGATTGGAACCATGGTTGTTACTTCTAGATAGGGAAATTTTTAAGAACTACCCCTACATATATAAGTATAATAAGTGGGCAAAAACCCATGAGACCTAGGAAACTCTGAAGGTGATTTTATCAATAATGTAATATA
>ML818488.1:164540-177939 GCA_009831015.1 Picea engelmannii | reverse complement strand
GAATCTTTCATTGAATGTCATTTACACAATATCATAACTTGCCATAATAAATTTTTGAGTGTCCTCACAATAATATCATTAGTGTTAACTTAATAAAATATGTCAAACTACACGTTACTTTAATTTTTGTTGAAATCTTTTAACTATGGATATTGCAACATATGAAACATATAAATGTAGAACATGTCATGAAACAATGGAGAAGGAGATACTAATACAAATGTTTCATTCAATGTAAACTTATAATTATCAAGTTGTTATGATGCATGCTCAAATCCATCTCTACCTCTACTTGGATGATTTGTTACATGTGGTGCAAAGATTATGATACAAGTTAAAAAAATTGATAAAGACATTCCATCAAATGTACAATACAATACTACATTTCTAAAATTATACTAAAGACTAAAACAAAATCCATGAAAAATAACTTCATCTACAAGGGATACTCTTTGAAGGTATCATATTCATAAATCTTGGAGCATAAGAGAGTATTTAAGTTTTAGCATCTTCGTCAACTAATATTTTTGGATGCTTGGACAAATAACTTAGTTTTAAAAAATTCCCTACTAGAAAATCTTTCTAGGGAAAACTTTAGGGGATAGATTTCACCATTTAGTTAAAAACAAATTAAACAATTTGTCAATATCCATTTTTTTGGAAAAAATGATTTGCCCAAATTCTTATGATAAAATTATTTTACTAAAAAAATAAACAAAATTTGATAAAAAGATATATAAAATCCTTAGAAATTTTAACATTTTTACAAAAATATCGCCAAATGTTTTATACTTGGCATTTTAATAATTAGTAAGATTTGCCAATCTTTCTACACTTTAAAATAAGTATGGATCCTTAAAATTTTCCTTGGATATTTCCCTCTTTAATGCTTTGTAAAAGGAATAAAACCGTTTGGGCTCAAGTGTTAAACTTCATCTATCATTTGTCGAGGATTCACACAAACACACACACACTTATTGATATGGTCAAAGAGCGATGAGGAACGATCTTAAAAACTCAAGCCTTTTAGTATTTTTCCCTCAACAATGTTTTATTGAGACAACATTTTCATATTTGGTTGCATATAGCTCATGCAATAAGTGTCCAAACGTTCATGATAAATTCATTGGAAATCCATACCTCATTTTGTAAAATAGGAATTATTTTATAAAATTTCACATCAAAACCAATAGGATCTTGAAGAGTTTTGGGATTATCACACTCACAGATAACAATTGATAAATGTGGATTTTTTTGCCTTGTTTTGGGATCCCATTATGTTAAGAACCAAATATCAATATAGCATAGAAAAACCCTAGAATAAGTACTCAACGCCTTGCAAAAGAGAGAATAAATGTTCAAGTACAAGATGATTCCAAATGAAAATGTCTCCTTAGTATATATAGGAGACTAGGAGGTATAATTACAACTAATGGAATAAAGCCGAATAAATAAAATGACATTACTAATATAATGTGCCCCAATTAAGGGGTAATGAGCCAATATTAGGGCTTAACATGCCCCTCCCCTTGAGAAAAGTGTTGTCCACAATGCTTGAGTAACTCTGGATTCTTCTGTATAAAAGACTCATCTTCCCAAGTGGAATCTTCAGCCGGTAGTTTCCTCCATTTAATGAGATACTCTGAAATAGATCTATTCCTCAGCTGGCAAATTATTGTGTTAGTGATGGCTTTAGCCTCCAATATGATTTTTCCTTCCTCGTCAAGTTTTGGCAATATAGTTTGAACCGGGATCTTGTCACCTATAACCTTGTTTAAGCATGAAACATAGAAAACTGGGTGTACTCGTGAAGATGCAGGCAACTCCAATTTATATTCCATAGTACCAATCTTTTGCAACACCTTATAAGGACCATAGTACTTTGGTGATAATTTATTATCCTTCTTGGCTTGCTTGAGGGACATTTGTTTGTATGGTTGTAGTCTTAAAAACACCCAATCCCCTACTTCAAAACTGCTTTCACTACGATGTTGATCTGCTTGTTGTTTCATGCAATTTTGTGCCATGGTTAGGTTATCCTTTAAGATTTTGAGAACTTGTTGTTGATGCTCGATGTGATCTTCCATTTCTTGAACCCTATATTTTTCTCTTAGAGAAGAAGTGATGGAAGGAGGGTGGTATCCATAGAGTGCCATAAAGGGTGTCATTTTTGTTGCAGTATGAAAGGAAGTGTTATACCACCATTCTGCCAAGGGTAACCATTTGAACCATTTTGTTTGTTTATCAGAGACAAAGCAACGAAGGTAGCCTTCCAGAAATTTGGTCACTAACTCAGTTTGTCCATCAGATTGAGGATGATAGGATGAGATATGAGCCAATTGAGTACCCAAACAAGAAAAAAATTATGTCCAAAAATGTCCAGTTGTAACACCCATGTTTCCCCTAGTCTGTAAAAATAACTATACTTGCCAAGTATTGTAGCAAACTCGGAAATGTGAATGTGTGATGTGAATGGACCTTGTGAAAAAGGTCAATGAACGTAAATAATATTATGAATGTATATATTGCAGGACTGTTGAGAGGGTGGGGGGGGGTGTACTGAAAAAGAGACCATGATGGCTGAAGAAAGGTGGTGGAAGGCACCTGGAATGGTGGCGTTAACTTCCACCGAAACCAATACCGTATTTGGACTTCACTGGCTCGGAGAACCAAGAGTGGCTCGTTGGCCCCGAATTAAGAAACTCGCTAGGATTGGTAGGTAAATGGATCCTCATGAGTAATGAGGGATGGGGGTGAACCGCCCATCCGTAGAGCCCTCAGACCTGACCATCGCGAGGAAAATCGTGCCACATGCAACCTCGCTGAAAGGAGAAAGAGACAGGAGGAGTGTGTGATTGGGGGAAGATGCGAGGGAAAGAGGAAGAGTGAGTGATAGCAGAGAAGAGGAGACTAACCTTCGTTCTCAGTCACTGGAAAATAGAGACGCAGTCTCAACTCGGGGGTGGCTAGTGGTAAATTCGTTGGGAGTCGCTGAGCCTACGATTGGGTGGAAACAAGCACCCCTCTCAGCAGTTACATCACCTGGTGTTCTTCTGATAAGTGTTATACCTTGTATCTTGAAATTTATATGTTGACCTATATGTTCATAGTCTATGAAATTATGAATGGTTTCAGTGTAAGACTGTCTGCAGGGTGTTTTGATCAGAAATGATGGCTGCATGTTTTATTGGAAAGACCATGTATGGATTATGTTTATATTTATATATATATATATATGTATGTTGAACTAATTCCAACTTTCTAGTCTGCTCTCAGGAGATTTGATCTAGTGGTTGTCCTACCTGATGCCTTGGATAGATTTCCTCATGAAGGTACCCTTTCAAGACCACTTCCTTACCTTTCGGGAAGCTCCCCTGTGCAAACAGCACTAGGCACGAGCTCCACCTCCTCCAAGCAACCACAGCGCTATCACCAAGGCCCAATTCCAAAGGTGCTTGTCGCAACTCGCAATCTTGGGAGTTCGCGAGTCAAAACTCTCGACTCCTCCTTTCCAATTCCACGATACTCGAGATCACGAATTGGGTATAGCTCCCTCTCTGTCAGTGCCTTCCTTGCATGACCACCAGCTAGGCTTAACACTAGCACCTCTTACTAATCGCACCCTCATGAGTTTCAACGTCCAACCTGAGCACCTTCCCTTCACGAACCCCCGAGAAGAGACATTAACTTTCCTTCTCGCGAGCTCGCTACTCCCAACTTCGTAAGTCAAAGGGTTAAGTTCTCATGCCCTTACTATGCGAATCCCCAAGACGCGAGAAGTCAATGGAGTGATGGCTCCTTTCTCCAAGCTACGCGTATCCACCTGTCAACCACGCGATCCCCACCTTGTGGTTCTACCACGTGTCCACACTCGTGCCTCGACTCCCAGCACTTCGCGACTTCTACAGTTGAGAAGAGGTTCTCTCAACCTTCGAACCTACGAGTGCGCGATACGCGTGATGAGTCTCTGATCCAACAGTCCTCCATGTCCTGTATCCTATGACTGTCCCTGCTCCTTGCAACTTCGCCACTCGCAACTTGGTGCATCCAGTCCCTGGGCTCTCACCTTGCAAACCTCTGATTTCACGAAGCCTACACTCATACTTATTCGACACTTCGCTGACCCCACGATTGCTGCCACCTATCCTCCTCAAAGGGATGGTCCTAATCTCTTCACAACTTCGACACTAGTGAAGTTGAAGGACTTCCTTCTCTGACCTCCGATGTTCGAATCCCCGATATCGGTGATCTCATGACATGTGTCCTCTTTTCAATGGACGGCTCAGATTTCTTCGGGACTTCGCTACTCACGAAGTCAAGGTGTTCACCTCTGTGAGTCTCAGTGCCTGAATCTCTGAAACAGACGATTCCGTGACACGCGTCCTCCCGCAGATGGATGGCTCAGATCTAATTCGCCCTTTCGTGATTTATGATGTTGAGGGCCTGAACTCTTGTCCTCCGGACTCTGAACTCCCGAACGTCGAATTCTCGATATGATTCTTCTTCGGGACTTTCGCTCTGCTTACGAGGGTTTAAACCTCGAGCTCCTGGACATGAATCCACAATCCAGATCTTCTCGGTTGATCCGACGGTAGTTGTTTCTCCTTTTGATATTTGGTGCTTTTTCTCCCAACACTTGGAAGAATTCCAAATGTTCAAAGGCCTCGACCTTTGCCTTCTTTCCTCTGTGAATTCTATAACATTGAATCTCGTCTGTGCATATATGAACGCTTCTTCTCCGGAGCTTCAGGAAACCCCGAACCCTTCAAAGAGTTTTGTGACTTCTGCACTCCTTGCAGAGTCTTCACATACACACAGACATTCATTCAACACAGAAAATATGAAAGAAAAACTATTGTCCTTGTATTAAATGGAAAATGCCTGTTTTGCAAGGTGTTCCTGAGCACAGCCTGTAACAAGGTCTTGACTCCTTCTCTTGCATACTCTCTCATATGAAAATTTGAATTTTTTGTATAGTGGATATGTCACAAATTGGTATCAGAGCATGGTTACAACACTTGGCCTGCTTGGGCTCATGAACAAATTGTGCAGAAGCTCCGTTCGAAACACTCCTAAAAAGAGTGACTCCCTGTCTTAACCTTCCTGATCAAAAGACAAAGTTAAGAATGAAAAACCCCTATTGTGTGAGTACATGTGAAAATATGAATTATGTACTGGTTATATATAAATATAAATATTGACTAATAACCAGCGTTTTCCTTTTTCACACAAGCGGAAGATCAACCACGGGAAATTATCAACGCATAGTATGGTGACTCACCATGAAGTGGGAGAGGGCTCCCACAATAGAGATGAATATTCTGATGAAAGGAGGGCAGTAGGGACCCCTCCAGATCTAGCCGAGACTGTGAGGAGTCTCATGGTCGAATTACAAAGCTGCAAGGATGACAATGAAAGGATGATGAAAGAATATGAAAAGCAAGCAGAAATTAACGTGGTTTTACTGCAGAGCTTATCCGATCTACAAAGGAAAATGTAGCATGAACCAGAAACTCAGAAACATGGTCATATCAGTGGCCACACTGAGAGGATCACCTCGAAAAAGTTCCACCCCAGAGGTAAAGGACAAGCATCGGATGATTCCTTTGAGAAGGAAGTTGGTGATTCAGAGGGCTCTTCTAGCAGCAGAACCGGTTCCTATTCCCAAAAGACACAAAAGAAGAAAAATCCTTCCAAAAGTCATAAATTCGAAGAATTCAGAAAATCCAAACCACCCTCCTTCAACGGTGAAATAAAGAAGGGAGAGGAAGCAGAGCCCTGGCTGCTTGGGATAAAGAAGTATTTCAGAGTCCATGACTTTTCAGAAAACATGAAGGCCCGAGTGGCCACCTTCAACTTGAATGGAAAGGCTTCCATTTGGTGGGAAGACCTTAAGAATGTGAAAGGGGTTCGTGAAGATGACCTGTCTTGGGAACGATTTGAGAAATACTTCCGGAAGAAGTATCTGTCGGAAAAATATTTCGACGAAAAGACTAAAGAGTTTTATGAACTCAAACTGGGACAAATCACTATAGAAGAGTATGCCAACAAATTCCTCGATTTGTTGAGGTATGTACCCTATATCAAGGCAGAAAAGGCAAAGGTGCAACGCTTCATTGGTGGACTACCTAAGGACTATCGGAATAGAATTGAATTTGATGAGACAAAGACTCTAGAAGGCACTCTTTGAAAAGCAACCTATTGTCATGAACAATTTGGGCATCAAGCAGAACCTCGCAAAGGATGGAAACAAGATAATAGTTCAAGATTTCAGAAAAAGGGGATTAAATCCCCAGGATTTAAGAACTATAAGAAGAACCCAAGAATGAGCTTCCCAACCCGGAGTATGCACCAGCAGAATTTTCCCTCTTTGAGCGGAAATAAAACATCTAGACCCATATCAGTGAAGAATGATAACCCAAAGGGAGAACCTTTGAAATGTTGGGGTTGCGGGGAAGAACATCTATTGAGAGACTGTCCACATCGACAACAGAATAGTCGAAGGATTTATAACATCTAGGAAGCTACTACCATCAATGATGTGGCCAGGAGTGTGTCGCAAATTTATGCAGCCTTGGATAATAACCAAGCTGACCACCAAGCTTCAGTGGTGGAAATAGAAGGTATGATTTCCAACCATCTAGTGTCTATTTTGATTGACCCTGGTTCAAATTTGAGTTATATAGCCCCTAAAGTTGTTGATAAGTGTAAACTATAGCCACAAAAACATACCAAGCCATGGTTGGTACAGTTAGCCACTGGCACCAAAAGAAGGGTAGCAGAGGTTATACCAGCCTGCCAATTGATGTTGGGTAGATTCCCCACCCAAGCAACCATTAACTTATTACCCCTAGGATCATATGATCTATTGATTGGTATGGACTGGCTAGCTGCCCATAAAGCTAGATTGGACTGTTACCATAAAACCTTAGAATGTGTAAGTAAAGAAGGGAAAAAGATAACCCTTCAAGGGATCCGAAAACCTATCTCAGTAAGACAAATATCAACTCTGCAAATGAGAAAGTATTGTCGAAAGGGATGTTCCCTATATGCAATACAGGTGTTGAAAATAATCGAAGGTGACAAACCAAGCCCTGACGATCACCCTATCCTGAGAGAATACAGAGATGTATTTTCGGAAGAGGTACCAGGTCTACCTCTGAGAAGGGACATAGACTTCTCGATAGAACTTGCACTGGGAGTGGTGCTGGTGTCTAGGACACCCTACCGAATGAGCACACCTGAGTTAGTTGTCTCCATGGGGAGCACCAGTCCTATTTGTGAAAAATAAGGACGGTACCCTTAGACTGTGTATATATTATAGACAACTCAATAAGGTAACCATCAAGAACAAGTACCCCTTGCCCAGGATCGATGACTTGTTCAACCAATTGAGGGGTACGTCTATTTTCTCAAAGATTGACTATAGGTCAGGATACCATCAAGTTCGAGTCAAAGGTGAATACATCCATAAAACTGCCTTCTGGACGAGGTATGGTCACTATGAGTTTGTGGTAGTGCCATTTGGGTTGACCAATGCCCCTGCCACTTTTATGTGCTTGATGAACAATGTACTCAACAAATTCCTAGACAAATTTGTGCTTTTTTTATTGACGATACATTAATTTACTCCAAGAACAGAAAAGAGAATGAAGAGCATCTTGGTTTTGTGCTGCAAGTGCTAAGAGAACATCAGCTCTATGCCAAATTCAGCAAATGTGACTTCTTCCAGAAGCAAATACATTACTTAGGCCATGTTCTATCCAAAGAAGGAGTAGCAGTAGACCCTGACAAAATCAAGTCTATCATGGAATGGCCTACCCCAAAGGATGTTTCAGATATCAGATCCTTTATAGGATTAGCAAGATACTATAGGATATTTATAAAAGGATTCTCTAAGATTGGTTGTCCAATCACTTCCCTCCAGAATAAGGGGACAAAATTCGTGTGGACACAGAAATGTGAAGAAAGATTTCAAACCCTGAAACATTTACTGACCCATGCACTCGTGTTGAATATCGCCAACCCTGAAGCTAACTTCCTCGTGTGCACAGATGCCTGTAAGGAAGGGCTCGGAGGAGTCCTTATGCAGGGAGGAAGTGTGGTCTGCTATGAATCCCGAAAATTGAATGAGCACGAAGTCAACTATGTGACCCATGATCTAAAGTTGGTTGCCATAGTGCATGCTTTGAAAATATGGAGGCATTACCTCTTGGGAAGAAAATGTGTACTTATGACAAATCATTGTGGATTGTGATATTTGTTTGATCAACCAAATCTCAATGCTAGACAAGTGAGGTGGATGGCCCTCCTTAGTGAGTTTGATTTTGAAATCAAACATATTAAAGGAAAAGAAAATAGGGTGGTCGATGCCCTTAGCAGAAGTATGAAAACAATTCACCTGGCAGCAGTGAGCACCTGCAAGACGGATGTCAAAGAAAGAGTTATAAATGCACAAGAAACAGATCCCTTTGTCCAAACTGTGACCATGTACCCACAACAAGAACCCACCGGAGTAAAATATGAAGGCTACCAGATGACCGAAGGAGGTCTGCTCACTTACAGAAGTAGATTTTATATTCTAGATTGTGACGACTTGAAGAGGTTCATACTGGATCAACTACATAAAAGACCCTATTATGGTCATCCAGGATACCAGAAAGTGATCATGGCCACCAGGAAACAATTCTATTAGCCTAGAATGAAGAAAGACATAGCCGAGTATTTGGCCAATTGCATAGAGTGCCAACATGTTAAAGCAGAACACCGACACCCAGCAGGGTTATTGCAACCTCTACCAATCCCAGAATGGAAGTGGGAAACCATCTCCATGGATTTCATCACCGGATTACCGACTCGACCAAACAGAATGACGCCATCATGGTAGTGGTGGATAAATTGAGCAAGTCTGCTCATTTCATCCCCATCAAATTGACTTGCAAGGCATTAGATATCTCCCAGGTATTCATGAAGGAGAGATTCAAACTACATGGCATGCCAAAGGAGATCATGTCTGACAAAGACATGAAGTTCACTTCCAACTTTTGGAAATCATTGATGGTGGGTTTAGAGACCAAGTTGTTGTTTAGAACTGCCTATCACCCTCAAACTGATGGACAGACAGAAAGAGTGAACCAAATACTTGAAGACATGCTAAGAATGCATGTAATGCATCAACCCAAGAAGTGGGAGACTACCTGCCACTAGTAGAATTCACCTACAACAACGGCTACCAAACATCATTAAAGATGAGTCCCTTTGAAGTCCTCTATGGTAGACCATGCAACACTCCTGTCAGTTGGAGTAATCCCATAAACAGGATCTCTTTTGGACCTGACATGTTGAAAGAAATGGAACAACAAGTGACTTAGATAAAACAAAACCTAAAGGTCGCTCAGAACCGACAGAAAAGTTATGCCGACCAAAAGATAACTCCAAGAGAGTTCAAAGTGGGACATCATGTATATCTCAGCGTTAGGCCCAGGAAAAGTTCCCTGAAAATGGGAGCTTGTGCCAAGTTGGCACCTTGGTATTGTGGACCCTTTGAGGTTCTAGACAGAGTGGGACCTGTAGCCTATAGGATATCACTTCCTCCCACAGTAAAAGCACATAATATTTTCCATGTTTCATTATTAAAGAAATATGTACATGATGTTAACCATATAATTGACTGGTCTGTGATCCAGGTGGAACTAGAGGGAGAATTTCTACCAAAACCTCAATGCATACTGGATAGAAAGGAAACCCCACTCTGGAACTGAACCATTGCACATGTCAAGGTGCAGTGGAAGCATTTTTGCCCAGATGAGGCTACATGGGAAATGGAGGATGCCATGAAACGGGCATATCCAATTTTGTTTGCATCTTTAAATGCATGCCAAATTGATAGATAGAACATCGAGGATAATGTTCCTTTAAGGGGGAGGGAATTGTAACACCCATGTTTCCCCCAGTCTGTAAAAATAACTATACTGGCAAAGTATTGTGGCAAACTCGGAAATGTGAATGTGTGATGTGAATGAACCTTGTGAAAAAGGTCAATGGACATAAATAATATTATGAATGTATATATTGCAGGACTGCTGAGAGGGGGGGGGTGTACTGAAAAAGAGACCATGACGATTGAAGAAAGGTGGTGGAAGGCACCTGGAATGGTGGCGTTAACTTCCACCGAAACCAATATTGTATTTGGACTTCACTGGCACGGAGAACCAAGAGTGGCTCGCTGGCCCCGAATTAAATGACTCGCTAGGATTGGTAGGTAATTGGATCCTCATGAGTAATGAGGGATGGGGGTGAACTGCCCATCTGTAGAGCCCTCAAACCTGACCACCACGAGGAAAATCGTGCCACACGCAACCTCGCTGAAAGGAGAAAGAGGCAGGAGGAGTGTGCGATCAGGGGCAAACGCGAGGGAAAGAGGAAGAGTGAGTGATAGCAGAGAATAGGAGACTAACCTTCATTCTTGGTCACTGGCAAACAGAGACACAGTCTCACAGCATCATGGTCTCAGCTCAGGGGTGGCTAGTGGTAAATCCATTGGGAGTCGCTGAGCCTATGGTTGGGTGGAAACGAGCACCCCTCTCAGTAGTTGCATCACCTGGTGTTCTTCTGATAAGTGTTATACCTTGTATCTTGAAATTTATATGCTGACATGTATGTTCATAGTCTGTGAAATTATGAATGGTTTTAGTGTAAGACTGTCTACAGGGTGTTTTGATCAGAAATGATGGCTGCATGTTTTATTGGAAAGACCACGTATGGCTTATATTTATATTTATATATATTTGTATGATGAACTAATACCGACTTTCTGGTCTGCTCTCGGGAGATTTGTTCTGGTGTTTGTTTTACCCGATGCCTTGGATAGATTTCCTCATGAAGGCACCCTTTCGAGACCACTTCCTTACCTTTCAGGAAGCTCCCATGTGCAAACAGCACTAGGCGTGATCTCCACCTCCTCCGAGCGACCACATCGCTATCACCAAGGCCCAATTCCAAAGGCGTTTGTCGCAATTCGCAATCTCGCGAGTTCACGAGTCAAAACTCTCGACTCCTCCTTTCCAATTCCACGATACCTGAGATCACAAACTGGGTATATCTCCCTCTCTGTCAGCGCCTTCCTTGCTAATCGCACCCTCATGAGTTTCAGCATCCAACCTTGGCACCTTCCCTTCACAAACCCCTGAGAAGAGACATTAACTTTCCTTCTCACAAGCTCGCTACTCGCGACTTCATTAGTCGAAGGGTTGAGTTCTCACGCCCTTACTCCACGAATCCCCGAGATGTGAGAAGTCAATGGAGTGATGGCTCCTTTCTCCAGGCGATGCATATCCACCTATCAACCATGCGAGCCCCACCTTGTGGTTCTGCCACGTGTCCACACTCATGCCTCGACTCTCAGCACTTCGTGACTTCTGTAATCGAGAAGAGGTTCTCTCAACCTCCAAACCTCCAAGTGCATGATACGCGCGATGAGGCTCTGATCCAATGGTCCTCCGCGACCTGGATCCTATGGTTGTCCCCGCTCCTCGCGACTTCGCCACTCGTGACTTGGTGCATCTAGTCCCTGGGCTCTCACCTTACGAACCTCCGAGTTCACGAAGCCTGAACTCAGACTTCTTCGGCACTTCACTGACCCTGCAATTGCTGCCACATGTCCTCCTCAGAGGGACGGTCCTAATCTCTTCGCAACTTCGCCACTAGCGAAGTTGAAGGACTTCCTTCTCTGACCTCCGATGTTCGAATCCCCAATATGGTTGATCTCGTGACACGTGTCCTATTTTCAATGGATGGCTCAGATTTCTTTGGGACTTCGCTACTCGTGAAGTCAAGGTGTTCACCTCTATGAGTCTCGGTGTCCGAATCTCTAAAATAGATGATTCCGCTACACGCGTACTCCCACAAATGGATGGCTCAGATCTAATTCACCCTTTCATGATTTCTGATGTCGAGGGCCTGAACTCTCGTCCTCGGGACTCCGAACTCCCAAACGCCGAATTCCTGATACGATTCTCCTTCGGGACTTTTGCTATGCTTACGAGGGTTTAAACCTCAAGCTCCTGGACACAAATCCACAGTCCAGATATTCTTGGCTGATCCAACGGCAGTTATTGCTCCTTTTGAGCTTTGGTGCTTTTTCTCCCAACACTTGGAATAATTCCAAATGTTCAAAGGCATCGACCTTTTCCTTCTTTCCTCTGTGAATTCTATAACATTGAATCTCGTCTACGCATATATGAACGTTTCTTCTCCCGAGCTTCAGGGAACCCCGAACCCTTCAAAGAGTTCCGTGACTTCTGTACTCCTTACAGAGTCTTCACATACGCACAGACATTCATTCAACACAGAAAATATGCAGGAAAAACTATTTTCCTTGTATTAAATGGAAAATTATTGTTTTGCAAGGTGTTCCTGAGCACGGCCTGTAACAAGGTCTCGACTCCTTCTCTTGCATACTCTCTCATATGAAAAATTGAATTTTCGTATAGTGGATATGTCACACCAGTGAAGATGGGATCTCTGTCACTTACAATAATCTTTGGGTTTCCATGTAGCTTTTGAACTATCTCCATGAATGTGGTGGAAACTGTACAAGCTTTGAAGGGATGAGAGAGTGCACAAAAGTGTGCGTACTTGGTCAGTCTATCAACAATCACCATGATGACACTCTTTCCTTCATACTTCAGTAACCCTATGATGAAATCCATGGAAACCTCCTCCCAGCGTTGACTTGGGATGGCTAATGGTTGTAAAAGACCTGGGGTCTTAATTGTTTCCACCTTATTTTGTTGGCAAACCAAACATTCTACCACAAGCATTTGAACATCGATTTTAAGGCCATCCCAAAAAATCCTTTTTGACACTATGGTAGGTTTTCAAAAATATCGAGTGCCCTCCTACTAGAGAGGTGTGCAATTCCAATATTACCTTTTGTTTGAGTTGGGAGTTCTTACATAAATATAAGCGATCTTTGTACCATAGTGAATCATTTTTCAATGTAAATGTATCTGATGCACTCGAATCCTGTTGCAACCTTTGAACGAGATTCCACACATTTTCATCATTCTTCCATTCATCCCTTGCTTCTATTATCCAATCGATTTGGATGATTGCGATAGCACAGAGAAAGGCCTCAACATCTTCATCCTTTCTTGAGAGCGCATCTACCACAACATTTTGCTTCCCTTTTTTATAGATGATTTCAAAATCATAACCCAATACCTTGGTTACCCATTTTTGTTGTTCTTCTAAATATAGTCTTTGTTCCAAGAAGTATTTAAGACTATCATGATCTGTTTTGACCTTGAAGTGCCTACCTATTAGGTAAGGACGCCATTTCTTCAATGCACGTAGTATTGCCATCATTTCCTTCTCATAAATGGGTTTGTGTAAGTCC
>ML818488.1:130705-164490 GCA_009831015.1 Picea engelmannii | reverse complement strand
TGTCGCACATGATCCTCCCAAGACTTGCTATAGATTAGTATATTATCAAAAAATACTAACACAAATTTTCGAAGGAAGGGCTTGAAAATGGAATTCATCAACCCTTGGAATGTGGAAGGTGCATTTGTAAGGCCAAAAGGCATCACCAAAAATTTGTAATGGCCTTCATGAGTTCAGAATGTTGTTTTTGGGATATCTTCTTCCTTCATTCTAATCTGATGATACCTTGGACGAAGATCCAATTTTGTGAAATAGATTGCTCCATGTAGTTCATCTAACAATTTATCAATGATGGGAATGGGAAAATTATCTTTAATGGTGATATTATTGAGCTCTCTATAATCTAGACACATACGCCATGAGCTATCGTTCTTGAATATCATTACCACGGGTGCAGACTAAGAACTTCGGCTAGGTCTAATAATGCCAGCCTCTAACATTTATTCAACCATGCGCTCAATTTCACTCTTCTGAGCATAAGGGTATCTGTATGGCCTAATGTTAGCAGGAACACTCCCAGGAATTAGGTGAATTTCATGATCATGATTACGAGTGGGTGGAAGACCTTTGGGAATATATTCAAATACTTTGGAATGCTTATCAATGATCCCTTGGAGAGCTTGAGGAATAGATGGCTTAGATGTTTGAACATCTAGTGAGCATAGTTGTGAAATAACGCCTTGATGCCCCTTTTTCAATAATTTTGTCATGTTGTTGGAGCTTATCACCTTATTGGGTTTCGTTGTGATACCTCTTAACTCAATGTCTTTTCCTTCCACTGAAAATTTCATGAAAAGTTCTTGAAAATTAAAAGCCATTGTTCCTAATGATTGTAACCATTGGATTCCTAGTACAACATTTGCACCACCCATGGGTATAGCAATCATTGGAATATTCATTACATATTCTCCCATAGTAATATTGATCTTATTGCATTTTCTTGAGCAATTGATAGTTCCTCCATCTACAATCATTACTTGAAACTCTGGCACTGGATATACAAAGCAATTGAGAGATTTGGCTAATTTATAGTGAATGAAATTATGAGTACTGCCAAAATCAATTAGGACTATTACCTTTTTCTTTTTGATGTATCCTTCGATCTTGAGGGTTTGAGGAGTGTTAATTCCAGACAATGCATTACACGATATCGTGGGAGTCAACTCTTCAGACGAAATTGCTTCTACGTTTTCATCTTGAGATGGTTCTTCTTCTTCTTCTTCTTCATCTTCACAATCTATGTAGAATAATTTCTTCTTACCACACTTATGTCCCTTACTGTACTTGCTTTCACAACTAAAGAATAAACCTTTTTCTTTTCTTTCCTCCAATTGTTGAGGTGTCAACCTTGTAGGTTGAGGTGTTTTAGAAGAAGGAGCATTTTTCTCTCTATAGATGTTAGGATTGGTCCTTCTAGTAGCCATAGCCATATTTTTACTTTCAACATTTCTTGCCACCTTAAATGCATTCTCCAATGATTTGGGTTCCCAAAGATGAACCTCATGTTGAATGTTATCCTTTAAATTTCCTATGAATACATCAATCAAGTGCTCATCTGGAATACATGTTACCTTTATATTTAATATTTGGAAGTTCTCAATGTGCTCGGTAACTGAACCCTTTTGCTTGAGATTGATCAATTGGTTGAAGAAGGTATTGCTCCTTGTATCCTCATAGTGTGCTATCATTTCTTCTGTTAAAAATTGTCCAAGTGACAAGTAATTTGTGAGAAAAAAGCCATTGATACCATACAAATTGATTGGGTTCTAAATATAAAGAAGCAATTCGTACCTTTTGTGTATGTGGCACATTATGTAGATCAAAGAATTGCTCCATTTGAAGTATCCATGTGATTGGGTCCTTGCCATCAAACTTCCTCATATTGATCTTAGGAACGTGGTTGGTATTCAACCCAAATTTGAAGTTTCTCCATTCTTGATTCACCTTCCTTGTGTCCTCATCATGAATTTCATGGGATGCATTTTCACTTTCAGGTGTCTTCTCTATTACGAAAATTTTCAATACTTCCATGATCTCCTCTTTTAAACCATCCATATTTGTCTCCAACTTAGCTTCCATCTCTTGTAGTTCATCTTTTGTTACTATCTCCTTTTGTAAATCATTTATGTCCCTATGCATTTCTTCACCTTCATCAAGATTCCAAGTAGGACTGTCTGAAGGCTTATTTGGTGTAGAAGTTCCCTTTTTGGGTGGCATGTTGGCCAAGTATCACTTTTGAACCTTGATTTTGAGGTGGTTATGCTAGACAATCTTTCTTCTGTTGTATCTCCCAATTTTCGACCCTTATGGGTATGAAATTTCTTTTATGTAGTTCTCTGATATTTATTCTCTACAATGCCATAGGTCTGATCAAAATTGGATGTGCCAAGTGGAATTTACGGTAACTTCCCCACAACTTGTTGATTTTTGGCCTTTACAGGAGATCTAACTTGTATAGCATGCCCCGCACAAAATAATTGATATAAAATTCTAAAACTTGTAGAAAAAATACTACAAACTATCCACTATCCAATGAAACCATTCCCACTCAATTTGGATACTCTAGGAAGAAGTTATGATTGTTTTACCTAGAAGACCTTCTTGAGACTAGTCAATAGGACTAGTCAGATACCCTATCTTCCACAGGGTGTATCTACAAATGTAAGATGACCCAGAAATTGAAATTTTTACCATAGATACCTTACTAATTTATTTGAATAGCCTCTAGAGGTCAGGGTCTAAAATGTTACAGAAACATTTTTATAGAGAAAATTCCGCAATGACTCAGTTTAGGATGATTCCAGAACCCTATCTTGTACAGGTTGTATATCCGAAAGTATAAGGCCTCAGGAGCTGAAATTTTAACCCAACGTACCTTGATCCATATAATAAATATCCTCCAAGCCGTTCCTTTTGAAATGTTGCAGAAAAAAGTTATAGTGAAAATTCCAAGGTGTCTCAGATGTAGTAGCGAAACCCTGGTACCTTGAGCTTTGATACCATATGTTAAGAACCAAATATCAATATAGCATAGAAAAACCTCAGAATAAGTACTCAACGCCTTGAAAAAAGAGATAATTTCAGATAATAAGCCTTTTCAAGGGGGAAAACTCCTTTTACCCCACATAAATTTTCAAGTACAAGATGATTCCAAATGAAAATGTCTCCTTGGTATATATAGGAGACTAGCAACTAATGGAATAAAGATGACATAAATAAAATAACATTACTAATGTAATATGCCCCAATTAAGGGGTAATGAGACAATATTGGGGCTTAACACCCATTTTATTATTCATGTGATTGAATGCAGTGATCAGAACAATTTCTATTACTTATTGAATGTGCCAAAACACCAAGACCAACATGGAAGTTAGAAAAAAACAAGATCTATTATATAGACTAATCACCTTAATTTTATATAGATATAAGGTCAAGGAGGTAGTTGAGTCTAAAAACTGGGAAGAAGAAGAGAAAATGGTAGATAATGTAGTAGTAGAAGAAGAGACAAAAAGGGAAAAAAAATATAAGGATTAGAGTTGCAAGTTACACACACACACACACATTTGGTTGATCAAGAGGGGAGCTATGGGATCTAGGTTGGCATAGGGGCAGACCTAGGGTTCAACTCTTCAACAATGCACCAAAAAAACCCTAACTACCAGCCCTTTTGGCAACACCTGCAAAACAGATGAAGTCTCACCTGAGGTAGAGGAAGGGGTGGTTGCAAGACTCAGGTGTCTGCAACCTTAGCTGGGACACAGATCTGTGATTCTTACTCTTAGCAATCACTTTAGCAAAGATAGTTCATTAGTATTTAACCCTCAAGGCACTCTGAAGATGGCACAGAGCACCACAACATTCACTTGGATCTAGGTTAAGTTAGCACTTAGCAATAACAAAGTACGTTTATCACTCAACACTTTCATATATGTCATATCTACACCCATACATCTAAGAATCACAAAGAAAAGTGGATATATCTAAGAGTATCATAGAAAATCACATAGCATAATCATACCAAAGAATAACACATGGAAAGAAACCAATATATTAGGTCGAAGCACCAAGCATAACACATAGAGTTACCGTGATTCACCCCCCCTCTAGGGCTACATCCAAAGAACTGTACTTATGATATATTAAGGTAAAGCTTACATTTTTGATCTACACTCTTAGTCAGCAAATCTTCTCTCCTCTTCTCTCTATCTCCCACCTTCCTGCACACCCAGTTGTAGGACTTGATCCTCGCACCCAGCTGAAGATCTTACAATACTAGAAGCCTCTCACTATTATCACTCCTCTCTCTCACAGTACAATAATCTCTCCAACAACAATCAATATCAATACCCAACACTAGTACCGATCTGACCTAGGTCCTTTTGACCTCTATTTATACATTATAGTCCCTCACTGACAACCTTAGGTTGAAACCTAGGTGTCAAAACCCTAATTACCCAAAACCCTAGGTGTCTAAGACCATGGGTCAACTTGACCCTCCTTTTCAGGGCTTCGCCAGCCTGTCTTTCCTCCCTTCTCATGTAGTTCTCCAAAGCATCCAACGGTGGCTTTTTCTACCTCCTGAGTTGTCTATTATTATTTTCTCTTACTGATCTGTCATCCTTGATCTCCTCATTCAATGGATTTCTTTTCTGTACTTCGCTCCATATTTTCTGCTCTTTTTCTTACTTCGACCCAGTGATAGTTACTGTGTCTCCCGTGTAGTTCGCATATGACCTTTTTTTCCTCGATCTTCGCTTTATTCCATAACCAAGAGCCAACAGGCCCCCAACACTTACCTATGACTCATACCGAAGCACTTCAGTTATAATCCTTCTCTGTCACTTCCACCTTGGACTACGGAGTGCAGCCTTTTCTTTCTGCTCCATGTCTCCTTCCCATCCTTGTGCAGATTGTCTTTTCTGTGTCTCATACCGAGTTTCAACTGCACCTAGTACCTAGACCCTTTTCTCCATTGCTTTTACTAAGAGTTGTGAGGTAGTTGGTTGTCATAGTACAACTTTAGCCGATTCTCATTTACTAATCCCTATTTCCATTCTCCCTTCAATGTCTTCAGTTGCGCAGCTCCTCCTTCTGTAACATAGGCGATCTCATATGGTCCAAGCCAATGTGTTCTGAACTTCCCTAGATGTCTTATAAATTTACTATCATACACCAATACCAAATCACCTAGATTAAATGCCTTCTTCTTGATGTGTCTATCATGATAGGCCTTCTCTCTTTCTTTCTATACCTACTCATGGAATCCTTCCATAAATCTGTCTTCTTCTAGTTCAACCAATTGGGCAAGCCAGAACACTTGCTTGAGACTAGTCAATAGGACTAGTCAGATACCCTATCTTCCACAGGGTGTATCTACAAATGTAAGATGACCTAGAAGTTGAAATTTATACCACATATACCTTACTAATTTTTTATAATATCCTCCGAAGTTCGGGGTCTGAAACATTACAGAAAAACAATTATAGCGAAAATTCTGCAATGAATCAATTCAGGATGATTCCAAAACCCTATATTAGAAAGGTTGTATCTCCGAAAGTATAACGTTGAAATTTTAACCCAACGTACCTTGATCTGTCTACTAAATATCCTCCAAGTCGTTCCTTCTAAATCATTGTAGAAAAAGAGTTATAGCTAAAATTCCATGATGTCTCAGATGTAGCAGTGAAACCCTAATACCTTGATCTTTAATACCATATGTTAAGAACCAAATATCAATATAGCATAGAAAAATCCCAGAATAAGTACTCAATGCCTTGAAAAAGAGATAATTTCAGATAATAAGCCTCTTCGAGGGGGGAACCTCCTTTTACCCCACATAAATGTTCAAGTACAAGATTATTCCAAATGAAAATGTCTCCTTGGTATATATAGGAGACTAGGAGGTATAATTACAACTAATGGAATAAAGCTGACATAAATAAAATGACATTACTAATATAATATCCCCCAATTAAGGGGTAATGAGCCAATATTAGGGGAAGCCATCCCTGGATTATTTTTTTGTTTTGAAACCATCCCATATCAGCATATTACATGCCTATTTTGGTCAGGTTATATTTCATTAGATATGAGCACAGTTTGCAAAAATTCTAGTGTTGACCCATGGAATAAACAAATTGTTTATCACTAAATTACAAGAATGCATTTATGCAAATATATAAGAATACATTGAATAATAAATTATTTATAATAATGATGATGTTACAATGAGCTTCATGACATTATACTTATATGCATTGATTGGTCAAGAGGTGAAGGGGTATGTGCCTTTTGACCCCAAAAATGAATATAGATTATATTAAAGGAGAGTTGTGGTCGAACCAAACAATGAGTTAATACAATCAAAATGTTTGAGTTTGGAACTGTTAAGTTCAAAAGAGAAAAATATGTAGGGGTCTATCTAAATCCCGTGAAGCTTTTACAATCTTCCTAAGAAATATATTATCCCTAGTACTCTAAATTATAATAAACCTTCCTTGTAAAAACTTAAACTTACAAAGTATAAACCTCAATAAAAGTAGTGAAAAATATCCATATCGAAATTACTACATTTTCTGAGTTTTCTTCTTTTTGTCAGATTCACTTATTTCCATGGGATTTTTGACCTGATGAATTGTATCTTCCTCTATTATTTATTCTTTTGGATATTCCACTAATGTATTGCGACTTTTGGAATAATTAGGAATGATATAGAAAAACATATTGTTCTCAAATATTAGGTGTTCTATATGAGTATTTTGAAATTCTATCCTTAGCTAGTCCAAATCAAAAAAATTAGACTTCATTTCCTCCATCTAGTTATGGACAGTGTTTACCATTTGAGTGGTGCTTGTCTGCAACCCCTCTAACTAATGATCATCCTTTGAATTAGTTGACAAAATTCAACCATGTTGTAGGAATTACCATTTCTACAATGGTTTCTATTCTCTATTTCAAAGGAGGGAAATGAAAAAATAATAGGTTGCACCCTAACCCCAATCTTCCATCTCAGAAAATACCTCGACATGCCTCAACTCAACCTTTTTAAATTCTCTAATCTCCATGGTGACACCATAGTCCTAGTCTCTGACATTGATGTGAGATGGTGAAAAAACATTTCAAGCTTCCCTCTTCTTGCAACAAACGCTAGTATGAGGCTAATCGAGATTGTTATCACTCTGTAATTTCTCAGGCTGAAGGAGAAATTGACAGAGGTAACTGTTTCAACCGCTTGGAGTCTTGGATATAGCCCTCCAAGACTCAGAGAGGGATCTCTCTGTATGATTTAGCTTGGTTTGGAATAGGATATTAGGCTAGTTATGAGGGATTGGAGTTTTTGGTTTTTAAATGGTTGGTTTGGGACCACAAAGAGGGCCATTGGGAAAATGGGGTCTACACTTAAATATATGATTCACTCTTAGATCTAGACAAAACTCTTACACAGGGAAAGGTAGTGGAAATGTTGGTTTGAATTAAGTTTGAATGATATCAAATGAGGAAGAAATAGGGGAGGAAAAAGACAAGCAAAGGAGCATTTAAGAATTCCTAAACTGAGATTTTAGAAGAGAAACATAAAGATTATCAAGAACTAGATGCAGAGTATTTCTCCAATAAATTTTGCTCTATTAACTTTCCTTGACAATAAGAATTTGAAAAAAAATGAAATGATAACTAGAAAAACACTTAACAGAGTAAGGAAATGCCACCAACATCTCGACACAAGAATCCTGTCAACAGCTTGCCTATTACTGATCGATCATTTCGAGATTACAGAAAAAAGCTTTCTGGAATGGCAAATCCCATAGTCCAGCAAAGAAAACTACTTCCTCTCAGGTCGAATCCCTTTTTTGTATTTTACTTCTCACTCTTAAAGAACTCGAGTCCTATCTCTACTTTCTAAAAATAGAAAACATTTGCAATCATCTCGACACTTGTCCAAACAAACTACCTTATTTCAAGGAACTATCTTAACAGAAAATACTTAAAAAATCTGAAGATATTGCTTGAACATTTCGAGCACTAGAGGTTGTTAAGATTTGTTGGCAAATAAACTCTAACAGAATCAAAACAAATAAATGCAGAAGCAGTTGAATTCTTGAGGTTGTTGGATTTGCTTCCAGCTAGAGAATCTATTCTCTAACCACTGCCTGAAGTATAGGAAATCTTTGCCACATGTGTTCCTTTGATTGATTATTCATTCCTTCGAAAAATAATGTTGAGGTCTTCGAATTAATGATCTTGATTGCTTGAAACATTGCATTCCATTTTTGCCCCAACTGTTGCGTGCTCTGATGCCCTATTTTGGATGATTGGTTGTGCAATGATATTTCCCAATAAGGCTTTAGGTAATGGACGAGCAATGCAAATCATCCAGGATTCATAATAATGTTTCCTCTGCACGAGCATCTATTTATTTAAGAGTCTTTCCACCTGTTAATAGTGTGCATGAGGATTTTATTGTATCTTACCTGTACCAGGAGGGCCCCAAAAAAAACTAAATTGCTTGCCCATTCGGATTTGGAAATCAGTCACATAGAAACAATGTGTTATCGAGCTTGTTTGGTGATCTGCATGCATAACTTCGGAAAACAACTTCACACAATTGTGAAATATCTATGACACCTGTATGTCCCCTCTTGGCACCCAATTCATCCTTTGGACACCTTCGCCACTTGTGACATTCACATGCTAGGTTGTGGGGGCCATTAACTGATTGATCTAGTTATCACCAGCGCAATCTTTTCTTGGCTTGGCACTTGACACCTAAGATCAAGGATTTGACACTTGTTTGTTCGGTGTGAGGGTTTGACTTTGTTTTGTTTGGTGGGCCTTTTTATTTTCGCAGTAGTGAGCGTTATCCCGCATTTACCAGGGATTTGGTTACAATGGTTCCAGTTCATATACATCATTGTTTATAATGAATATTGATGTGAGCAATGCGCTCGAAACACTTATGACTCTACCTTGGTGTTTGGCATTCTTTCTCTAGGCCCCTCCTTTGACTTGTTTGTATTGTTGTCTTGTGGTAGGTGTTGCTAACTACTGATGTTGTTTTTGATGCAGGTGCTTGGCTCGAGGGCTGAAGATTGGCCAGAGCCATAATCTTTCTTAAACCACATTCATCGATGAAGAATTTTTCCAAAATAGATCTGGGAATATGACATGTAGCCATCATTTGTTCTGCGACATCAATGGACAAAACATCTTTGGAGAGGTGTTGATAGCCTTTTGTCAACTTTTGTTTTTCAATATGGGCCATGAGCAATCTTCTTTATGCCTGAAATGGATATTAGTTAGAATATTGATTTCCTATAATTTATAGGATCCTAACAGAAACTACATTGAAATCATTTATCCCGCCACCATTGGATATGTTCATTCTATCCTGCATTAAAATCTTAATCATGCCAATGGATTGCAAGAGTATGGTTGGGATGGTGTAAGTTAAGTGCCTTTGCATCGTGATATAGTTTTCTTTCCACTTGTCCATAATTTATTGTGGGTGTTTATATTGTAGTACATAATTGTGGTATTCATGGAAGATATTGCAAAACAATCATCCCCTCCTCCACATTTTGGAACAATTGACCTTGATTTAGTAGTGAACCCCTTTTTTCCATGGCATCCTCTTCAAAATTTAAATGACAAAGTATGTGAAAAAAAAAAAAAAATTCTCAAAATGAATCGTCATTACTTATATTCTATATACTAGGATAAACAAGCTTGGAGATATCTCTTTTTAGATCTTTCTCATTTTCTATATAATTACCATGGAATCTTCAATGACCACAAGATCTTTAACTTTTATTGCATAGAACAACATAAGACCTTGTAACAAATCTAGAGCCATATTGGTTGTTGGATGTCCTTCACAATTCCTAGGCATATGGAAAAAAAAATTCCATCTAGGGTTGTCAACAACCTCCCCCCCCACACCTACCACCCATGGGTTACCTTTGGAATTACCAGAAAAAAAATAGAATGTACTTAATTTGTTAATTTTTCCACTATATAAATTCATCATTTTCCATTCTTAGAGTCCAAGAGAAATATCATATTGGTATTCTTGTAGAGCTTATACATTGGGAATTCCCCTTGGTTAAAATTATTTTATCCATAATATTTATTTTAACCCTATATAAATAACATGATTACCTTTGACTCCTTCATATATTATGGATTCATCTAGCAAGATACAAGCTTGATTGACTACCTGTTTAGGAGAAAAAAAAATTAATTGATGATGCATTCATTTCTTGCCAAATAATTTTTCAAACATAAGAAATTTGGTAGAGTTATCCAATTACTCTTCAAAACATATTTGTTTTGAAATGATCCTGGATATTTGTGTTTATAAGAGACAAAAATTCCAATCCAATTTGAAGGTTGAGGAAAATTACCCTCCACTTCAACAAAGGTTGTTTTCCAAACTTGGATGGTGAATTGGAATTCCATAAATAGATGAGGAATAATTTCCATAGATGATTGACATAAATAATAATGAGAAGACCCTTATATTCCCTTCTTTCTTAAATTATCTATAGTTATAATTTTCCCATGAGATAATGTTCCACAAAACATGTTCACTTTGAACTACCTATCACCTTTCGAGATAAATTTCAACAACATTAATATTTGGGAGTGAGTAATGTCCTAAAGTTGAACCTCATATCTTGTCTTAACTATATATTCAACTCCATTGGGTCCCAAAACTCTCCTATCTGGAATATGATTACATAAGGGTGATTGTAACACTCTTTCATATTGTAATGCTCTAATACGAATATATAATGCCCCCATTCCGAGCCGGGAAGGTGCTACTTCGTGGAATAACAATCTCAAACTTAATTCTATATATAAGACATGCATTTAAGAAAATGAAACACATTTAAACTCAGAGTAACCATAAGAATTACTGCTATTATAAATAATCAATGGCTTTAACATTAATTCGTATGAACAGTAGAATACATGATAAATATAAATACACAGACATGCAGAAAAGTAATTAAAACATCATCTGGTACTTATCTTTGAAACGGTGGTAATTCCACCAACCAAGTGCAGGCCTTCCATGAACCTCCCAGCCTTAGACCACACTGCTCATCAAGCTCAGCAATGAGTCACCCCCGAGCTGGGACTAAGCTCCACCCCCAAGGCAAGGAATCCTAGGCTAGGCTGAGGTTACAGGGAAAACACACAGTCACAAGGAAGAATTATCTCCCAGGAACCACTTATGCCCACTGCCCATAAACTCTCCTTCCCCACATGTATGTTCCACCCCAGGAGTATACACCTTCTTTGTCACCTAGATAGTCCTTCGGATGCTAACCTCCCTTGCCTTGGGTTTTAGCAACAGACTAGACCAGAAGTCTCTGAGCTATGTGGCAGCTATAGGGTTCCTTCCAGGAGTTCTCTCCTTCCTCTGCACACTCTCTCACCTGGAGAGAGTCTCTCACAGGCCCAGCTACCTGTTCTTCCAACTTCAACCACCTCTCTCACCTGGAGAGAGTGTTGTACAAAAATGGCCAACAAGCCACACAGGATCAAACACTACACGTCCACTATAGTCAATGAGAATCCAGACACGACCACCCTAGGGAAGCTACCGACGAGTGCAACATCATAACTAGGCTTAACAGGGATGGGACACTTCCATTTTCTCAATCTGGCAACACGGAATAGACTCACACTCTGGATTCTGAAGCATGCATGATGAGTTGTCCACGCAGGGGTCGATTCAGACTCCATGGTTTAGAACAGAGAAGGGGTGTATCGGCTTTCTAGAACAACCACATACTTTTTCCCGAAATCAACACAGGCTTCTGGTTCAGGGGATGTACGGTTCAAAATATGCACGATATCTTTTGCAGAGGTCAGACCGGTTCATGCTTAGATGGTCGGGTAGAATGGAGGCGGCCCCCCCACCACGGCTCATCTCAGTCATTTTATCTGGATGTGCTTGGGTTGACACTTGTCACCCATGAAACTGCATGCATTCCATCAGCATGTGTTCCTCCCCATTTGGAAGTCACTTGTCATTCTAAAAGAACTTAGGATAAAACATATATTTCACATGGTCTTCCTTGGAATAATATTCAAATATTATTCCCCAAGGACTTAAGCCCCTAGGCTTAGCCCCCTAGGCTCAACACTTAGCCCCTCTTCCCACCTTCTAGCCCCTAATCTCTTGCCCACTCTGTGGAAGCTTAGTCCCCCATCACTCATTCATCATGGTCGGTCTGCACGCGGCGATGTTTATATTTTATTAATGGTCTACATTGATACATGTACAAAATCAGGCTCTTCGCCTTCAACCCTTAGGCTCTCTGGCCTAGCAATCACATAAGCCCACCAGCTTATATAAACTTGGCTCACCAACCTATAAAACATATTTACAATTCATTTCCTAAACAAGATTGACAACAAGGCTTGGCCTTGGGGACATTACAGTGATAATCCTTTCAAAAGAAAGAATACGGGATGGGCCTGATTTAGCAAGTGCATTGGAGGTGAAATCCTTTTCCATTCCCACTAATTCCTTATTTAATTATCCCATTTGAAGATATTATATAAGGTTTGGATGCCCTTTTCATTCAACCACTCTCTTATTCCTGCCAACTCCGCAATGGAAGATATAGGGTTCTTGCCTTCAATTCAACCATTCCATTTATTAATGTGTTTCCCATTCCCTATATTCCAACATAAATAATCAAGAATAATAGGGGTTATTCCCTTGCATAATTTCCATATAGGATATCCATCTGCATCCCATCAAAAATATCTCCAATTTGGTTACTCTTCATGTATGAAGGTACTTTTTTCGTATTTCTAACTTCTACAATTCAACTTCCATGATATAGGTCTCGAAATGATTTTTTCTCCCATAGTAAGATTCATCAACTATAAATCCTTAATTCTTGTCCTTCACATTCTTCCTTTTCATTAACAATATTTCAATTTATAAGATGGAACCTTTGTTGATAATTTCGTTATCATTGATGTCAACCCTTAAAGAAGCCCCGATGGTGTGGTTTTGGTACCTAAAGTTGAATTAGGAATATGGACATGACAGATAGAGTAAATACATGAAAGACACATGTTATCACTCCAAGACTCACTCCCAGACTGCAAATGAGAGTAAGCTTGGTAACATAGAAATAAAAATACTTGATTGATTTTTTGGATCAAGAAAAAGAAAACAAGGAAGGGAAAGGACAATAAGCTGTTGTGAATCAATGATGGACCATTGGGCTATGGAGTCAAGCAAACACCCTCCTCATTAAATGCAATCAATCTTCATATCAGATAAAGGTTTGTTAAATAGAAGAAGAAAAAGATAAAGAAAAGAAGAACATCCATAAAGCAGAGATCCTCTCTGCATAAATGAATCCAAGGTACTTGAATGTAAATAGTGACTAATAGGCAAGATACATCAGATCCTCAGATGCTCAAGAATCCATTAATTAAAGGAAACCATGATCCTCAAGGTGTAAAATTCATTCAAGTAAGAATACAAATTGGAAAATAAAACAAGAGATACAATCTGATAACACAGATATCATGAACCTTCAATAATAGAAATGTTTACAAAAACAAAATCCCCTCAAGGTTACAATGATCACAGGCAAAGTGCCTACTATAGCTCTCTCATATCTCTTTCTCATGAATCCAACCTCCCTACCCTCTTGTAAAATGAATATATAGCCATATAGGTCCTTTCCAACTCACCCATTCTAACATGAACCCATTTCCAAAAATAGAAACAACTACAAACAGAAAATGACACATTTTAACTAATTTCCTACTTTTCAGGAGGTGAAATTATGAAAAATAGGCTTTCAAACGCCACTTGTAATTCTCAAACCCTAACAGTTGTGTAAAATCGGAGAACGGTTTTTGTACATAATATTTTCATGAAGAAGAACCTCTCTTAGTTTCTTTAAATTTGTCTCCATATGACTGCAATAGGTGTCACAAAAACATGTCTCAAACAGGAAATCACAAAAACTGAAAACATAGGGCTCAAATATTCTTTCGAATCTACCAATCCGTGACACCTGTGTGAAAAAAGAATTTAAAGAAACTGAGAAAGTTTTTTCTTCATAATGAAAGAGTTTAATTTTCATGGGTCCATGCTTGACAATAATCTCCTTCATATTTTGAAAATTCATCCTGGTTCACCCGGAAATGATCCTGGAAGTTAGTTGGTCAAAAATATCATTTCAACAGTCTAGAACAGAGTTTCTACAACACATTTTGTAGCGCCACGTATATGTCTAATATATATCTAAACATAACACATTTTTCAAAACTAAGAGTGGTTTTTTTTATTTGGTATGTGATGATCAAAAACCTCCTCTCGTTTTCAAAAATACCTTCTCATTTGTTCATAATCCAAGTTTTAAGTTAGCCACTCAAAACTGGTAGAAGCGTCCTTACAAAATAACTCTGCACAATTTGGTCTCTATCAAAATTTTGGTAGCACTCGCCTATGTGTCTGCATGAAATTTGGTAGCCCCATCATAATTCGCAGCTACATCACTTCAATGTTCACATATTTGGTAACATCCGACATGAAAACGGATTTGGTAAGAACCTATGGAATTCATAGAACCATCATTACACTGCTTAATAGATTTGATAGCATTTTAGGTAGTAAAATGGCAGACAATGCTATATAGAAAATTCCACATCACTATGGTGCTATGGAATGTCTGTGCTCTTCTATATGATGAGACTAATCAAGAACCTTGAGCTGATAGGTTAGAAGCCCGTATATGCCTATAGAGGTTATTTAGCTGCTTATGGAGAGGCAAGCCTCTTCTAGCTGCAAATTCCTATGCTAACAACATTCATAAATGGATAGTACTTGTCATGCCATTTTAGATGATATGTGGAATGCCACATAGTTCCTCACGGTTAGGGAGTTATGAATTTTTGAAGTTGTAAGCCCTGAAGAAATGGTCAAGAATCCCCTAGTTGGTTATAAGTCTTTAATGAAAGGGTAAAGTTGTTGTAACAAGAAAACCATAGAAGCCCTAAATTAAGGAGAGGATTTACCTAGCACAAGTATAAGTACACCTCAAGGAGTCATTCAAAAGTACACTTACACACTTTTTCATTGCTTATATTTATTTTGATCTAGTGATATTTTTTCTAAGGTAGCAACGTCATTTTCTGAGGTAGCAAATGAAGGTCTAAGGTGAAAGTTTCAAAGCTGCAGCAGCCCTAGTTTCTGAGGTATACGTGGGTTGTAGTTCAGAAAGGGAGCATATGTATGTGGGCTACAGTGGAGAACATTGTGTATATACATGGGCAGTGGAAGAGAAAGTCACATATATATAAACATCCTCATGAATTATTGAGTAAATGTTGGTACCAGGTCCCTAAAGTTTGAAGGAACTCTACAGGTCAACATCTCAAAGTTTCAAATCAGATACAAAGGTATTGGTATGGTTGTATACATGTTTTGATGGTTACTTCTTGTCATGATATGGTGTATTCTTGAGGCATACTTGGTATGATTGGTTTGGTATTTGGATGTGCTACATCTTGGTTTCTTGGTTGAGTGAGGAGCACTCTTATATCTGGTTCAACATATGACATGGTTCTTATAGTTCATATATTTGCGTTGATTGTACATGGTTGAGGCATATTCATGTTGTATGGTGGCATATGTATGAGGGACATTCATTAGTTCTTTGAGATACCTCATTGATGATATGGTACATGTCTATACATTATTGATGCTATGGTATATGGTACAAGTTACACATGGTTGATGCTCTAGTTCATGATTCACTATTCCTTATTGATGTATCCTTGGTTCATGATTGATGCATGAGATATTATGTTTTTCAGTATACAGTTGATGCATTGTATGGTACAGGTTTAGTTGGTTGATGAGCATATATAGGTTGATGAGACAGTGAAAGAAACACAATGACAGTGATAGTGAATGAGACATAGTGGAAGTGATAGTGGTAGTAATAGTGACATAGTTTGTGATAGCGACACTTGGTCTACATTTATATTTCAAGGTGGTTGGACAGGGCAAGGAGAACTTAGTGGGTTGTAGCCTCCCTCTGGTTGGAGCCAGAGAATTCATGGAGTTGTAGCTTACTTCAAGTTGGAGCCTAAGAATAGGGGGTTGTAGCCTCCTTCTAGTTGTAGCTAGAGAATTAGGAAGTTGGTGCTTCCAATGAATGTATTTGTTTTATATATAATAAAATCATTCTGTGGTTTTCTCTCATTTGGGTTTCCATGTAAATTCTAGTGTATTTTGTATATATTGTGATGTGATGTTGTTTATGATTATATTGTTGATGATATATTGAATGATAATGATAAACTGATATTTTTGAAGAATACACTATGGTTAAAAGTAATAAAATTGTTCATTATTGATTCACCCCCACTCTCAGTAATCCAACAACCTGTTGGTGTTTTCTTTCTCCCCTTTCCATATAAATTTCCTTATTTCATTTGAGATTTTTTGCATTATGTTGGATAGAGTCAACAAAATTGAGCATTGTTAGATTGGAAATGATGAGAATATGGATTTAATCAAAACAACCCATCTAGTTGGATTTAGTTAGTGTGATCCCTAGGTCTTTATTTTTCCTTTAATTTTTTGAACAATATTAGATTAGTATAAATATTTGGAGGCTCCCAATGATTTAGGCATCCATAGATATTTAAATGAAATCTAATATAAAAAATAAGAGAATTCAATATTTTTGGAAATTGACCTTCACAATAAAAAAGAGAAATTCCACCTAAAAGTTTGACTCTTGCCTTTGTTTATCTTACCTTGAGATGCATTGAGAAATTGGTTCAGAATCATTTTGAATCTCTTGATGATTATAGTTGAGGAACCTCTAAGTAGAAGAGTATCATGTGAAAATTTCAATTGATTTATAGATTTGGCTCCTCTTACAATAAGTATCCCTTCTAGATTCCCTATTGTCCTTTCTAGTTTGAGCCTTCTACTTAAGCTCTCTGCCAGAAAAATGTATAGGATTATTAATAAGGGGAATCCCTTAAAGAGGCCTTCCTTTCTCTAAAAGAAGGAAGTTGGCCTACCATTAAGTAAGGGGGTAATCTAAGGTGACCATATACAATCTTTGATCCAATGAATGAAGTTTTCATCGAAAACAAATATACAAAGGATTTCAAACAAGAACGTTTGGTGAACTACACCAAATGAATTGGCCATGATGATATTGATAATCGTTCCTTTTTCTCCACTTTAATGACTTGAATGTACTGCTTCTTGAACCAAAATGATATTATCTACTATTTTCCTTTTCTGCATGAATCCCCTTGGTTCTCTGATTTTAATTATGATAAGATATTTTTGAGTCATTTTACCAAGATTTGGTTAGAAATTTATAGGTAGAGTTCATAGTGAAATAGGTTTGAACCTAGAAAATGAGGAAGGGTAATTTCCTTTCATAATTAGAGTGAGGAAAGAAGAGTTTGTGATGCCTACGATTTTGTCTTTTCTTCTTTCCAATTTAGCATATGACACAAATTGAAATTAATAATATACTAGAAGGCCTTGAAAATTGACTTGAAAACCATTGAGACTTAGATCCTTGCTAGGTTCTAGACCCCAAATCTCCAAGTTATAGAGTTCTACATTATTTTCTTCATAGTTTGGGAATTTTTTGAAACATATATATTGTTGCCTCGACCTTTCCTCTTCCTCTATATACAACTTCCTAAAATGAATATATGCTTCTTATTTTATAGTTGTGAATTCTTTTATTCACTCACCATTGATTTTAGTGATTTATTTAACTTTATTTCTCAATTCTCTTGATTTTTCCTATTTCTGGAAGAACATTGTTTTCTTATCCTATAATTCAACCATAAACTTCACAATTTTAAACTCTGATGCTCATCCTCCCTTCAATTGAATTGGTGCAGTTTATCAGTTAAATTTATTTCCTCCATAATACTTTGTTGTGTTATCTGCTCATCCTCCAAAACTAATTAATGTTTGTGCAACTGATCTTGTATTTTTTCTCTCTTTATTTCCAGTGGAGTGTAGGAGGATTTTTCCCATTTTTTTAACTCATTTTTTGTTCTTCCTAATTTGGACTTCAAAACATATGTTGTTGAACCTGTTACTACTTTGCTCCAAGCATTTTGGATCAGATAAAGAAACTTTGGGGTCTTGTACCACAAAGGGTTGAAGAGGAATGGTATGGGTCCAAAATCCTATGTTTCTTGAAAGATCAAGGCTATAAGCTTATGATCCAATGCTCCATGCACTATAATTTGGGAAGATATTTCCATATTCTCCAACCAGACATTTTTATGTATGAGAAATTTGTCTAATTAAGCAACCATATGCCCAGGTCCAATCTGCTTGTTTGTCCATGTGAATTTCCCTTTCTTTAGAATAATAATTATGTGACCACGCTTACATATTAAATATTCCATTTTTCTCTAAGGGTATGTTTGTTTTGTATTTGTTGGATAAGGTCAGATTGAAATCACCTACAACAATGATTTTCTTATTTATATTAGATCTTTAATTTATATCATTAAATGATAGAAATGAAATTTTCCCCCATATTGTTTAAGAGGATAAACATTATAAATGAGGAACTATTTACCCAAGATTTATTGTACTAAGGTTACCAAGATCCAATGTTAGGTTGATTGATGGTGGGTTATGTCAAACTAACTAGCATCCTAGAGAGAGAAAATTCCTTCAGAATCCCCTCTTGTGTTGATGACAAATCCTTTAATATTTCTCCATATTTTGTTTCCTACTTCCATCATTTATTTATCTTTCAATTTGTCCTCCTAAATGAGGATGATTGAGGGTTTATCCATTTGAATAAGGTCATGCATTGCTTCGAATTTAGTTTTACTACCTAGTCCCCTATAGTTCTAGTTGACAATCTTCATTATTTAACTTATGAGGAGGTTTAAATAATGAGGAGGCGATAGTACCACCTCATGGATCTACCAAACTATGCATTTTAGAGATTATAATTGATTGAATTTTGACACTTGATCCATATGAACTCTCCATAGTGGCTTGAAGTCCAAGATTTTTCAGTTTCATCACAAGTTCCTCTCATTTTCTTTGGAAAGTTTTCTTCTAAGATTCTTTGGAAGATGTTCCTCTTATGATGCTTCCTCCTCCTCTCCAATTTTTCATTGGGATTTTTTCCTAGATACCACTCCATATTTCTGAAATGTCTTCTCCACAACAATATTACAGGTCTTTGAAGATTAAAGTAGCTCTTTGAGATGGGTACTTGGGATTTCATGGAAGAGGGTTAGCCCAAATGATTGATAGTTCTCCTTTCCTTTACTCTTTGAGGTTTGATGATCCTCAAGGTATTGATATTTCTCCCTTAACTCTTTAGATTGAATAACATTTTCACTATCTTGTTGGGACTCATTTATTTTAATAGTCTCTTGTAGATCTACTTCGACTAATGTTGCAAATTGTTTTGAGGTGGAGAGTATATTTCAATATGGACCTACATTTTTTATTTTTTCAGCATAGGAAGGCATTGGATTCTTATTCCTTGCAGAATAGGAAAAGACTAGTTGTTTTGCATCTATTTCCCTTGTTACATCATATTATTTATATGATAAAAAATATTGATTCTAAAATAAATACCATTTTGATTCTTATCCTCATAAAAATCTTTTGGATTCATGGTCAAGGGTTATGATATTTATCATGATTCAAAAGTGAAGTCATATTGACTAAGTCCAAATTATATGTCATTAATCTACATCATTAAGTGGTATAATAAGTTTTAGTGGTGTGCACTCTTTATGAGTTATAGTGTAGTTAATAGTAGGAATAGTTTACTTAGTAGTATTTTTCTCTTCTTTGTTAGAATTTGATGATTCAATAAAGTCAAAGTTTTGATTTATCCATAACTCTAATTAATTTTAAATTTTAAATAATACAAAATCATTAGGGATAAAGATCCATAATGCATAGAACTTGAATAATGGTGGAACTTTGAACATAATAAAAAAATTGGGCAAATTTAGCTTAAAAAGTTTCCTAATAAAGGGGTCTGTTTGATACAATATTAGATTGCTTACTTAATATTCTCAATCGAGAAAACATAATGGTTCACCACCTAAGACTACATCAAATCACAAAACCACTCCCTGAGATATTGATGGGAAAGGGGGTGTGGAACCTAGACTAGAATTTTTCATTTGTGCTATGGATATGTTTTTATTTCATTTTTATTCAATGTAAATAGTATTATGATACAACATCATAGCATTACTATAGCATGTTTTCCCATTTTCAATATTTTTTTCTAGCATGTGTTAGGAATTTGTGATGTGATTTTGTGTTGAATTTGCATCACTGGAAGCATTCAAAAAATTGTTATTTTTTTCTTCCATCTATCTACATTGTAGTTTTGTTGATGTGTTCCATAATTGCATCATTTTGTGTCATTTCCACGCTTCTATAATTTGTTGTGTGTCATGGATGTCATGTTTGCATCATGTGTGTTGAAATAGCATATTATGCATAAATATGTAGCATCATATTATAGTCATATTAGCATTTTAATATTATATTCAATAAATAAAAAAACATGTTGTTAAATTGTTATCATATTTGCACATAATTTCGATGTGTGTGTAGTTTATAGAACCTAATGTGAAAAATCTTAAGCTCGATATGAAGGGAATGACAAGACTTGATTTCAAGAATCATAAGGTAATTGTAAGGGAACAATATAGAACAAGAGGTTGAAAACATATATTTATTTATTTAAGAAAACATACATGCTCCTTGAAACCTTTCTCTTCTCTTCAATGTTTAGGTTAATACACTACATTAAAGAGAAAAAACCATCATTCAAGCTGCTACTAAGTACCTAGTGTTGACATATACCATCTAGACTAGATTCATGCTAAAGAATTATTTCCTATCATCTTATTTGATTTTAATGGACTTGATAAGACTTTGATAATACATGATGACATATCTAGGAATATGGACATCATTTTTCTTGCATTCACCATTCTTGTCTTCACCATCACCTTTGGGTTCATCATTTTCCTTGTTATTTCCATCCCCTCCTCCATTTTTATTTTGTTCACCATCCTTATTCTCCCAACCACCACTACCTTCTTCTCCTCCATTCTTTATTTCCCCCATCCTTATTATCTCCTTCTTATTTGTATACATCCTTCTTTGTTGGATGATATCCATATAATTATTGGTATCTATGTGAAGAGATATAATGGATCACATTTGTTATTATATTTAACGAATAGATGGATCAAATGTAAGGATTATAGGGAGATTACATATTTTATCTTTTAGTTTTGGTTGAATAGGAGGTGTAAGACCCCTGTCTTCCCCACATGTAACTAATCATGTTTAATTATTTCTATTCCATGAAAATATAAACATTATAATTCTATTAATCATTAATTGGAAAATTCCAACTAGATGGTTGATGGGTGTAGCCTTAAAATTATTGGCCACAATACCACTAAAGGAATAAGAGGATATTCTATTAGACTAAAGAAACTCAAGACTCCTTGGTGAAGAATTAATTTGGAAATATTCAGGTGTTTTCCTTAACTCTGATTTCAGGGAAAAATTAGTTAATGAGAGAGGAATGGTGGTTGAGCAACCAACCACCCTCAATGAATGTAAGTATGGAGGGTTGCATGAGGTGACATGAATTTATAAGTTACTGGAAAGTAGGAGCAATCACCATGAGACCCCATGATTTATCCATGGGTTTCCTTATGACAAAAGAAAAAGGGCAGGTCGAGTACCTTCCTAAGGGATGCATGCAAGAGAAGCACATGAGGCCTCACAACAAGAGGAGACAAAGGAGACAAACTAGAGGGGAGTTTTGGGGGCTGAAAAGGAAGAAGGTAGGAGGGAGACCGTGTATGGGAAGGGAGGCGTGAGTCTCAAAAGGAAGGATATGGTTGCAGGACTCACCAAAGAGTCTAGTAACTCAACCCAAGCTAAGAGGGCATGAGCTTGATGTTAGAAGGTATCTGATAAACCTCAAAGAGGCATGAGCTATGAGGGGTGAGGAATTTACTACTAGTGGTGGTGTGAAGGAGAGTGACCTTCACATGCCAATATTCTTAAGAAACTAAGAGAGATTCCATGGTGGCATGATGGCTAGGAACGGGGATTGCCTTCTTTCTAAGTCACTGAGCAAGTAGAGCCTACGATTGAGAGGAAAGGAAAACACCCACAATCAGTTGGTTGGTTAAATTATTCATTGAAAAGATAACTATCTCATATACATTGTGTAATAGAAATAAATTTTATGCTTGGAGTCTTGTAAAGGGTATTTTTCGGCAATCCCTTATATTTAAGGGATTGTGAAGCTCAAGAAAGGTGCATGTTTTTCGCATCTAAATATGAATAGTATGTATTGTTCTAAAATAAATGTGTTTGTGTGCCTCATGTGAGCATAGTACGATATTTTTTTAGTGTGTTTCCTATGAAAGGAAACTAGGAATATAAATTAAGAAATGAACAATAATCTCTTAGATGGATGTAACGATGTAATCCTCTTTCAAAGGGGTGATACATTAACTACAATAATAGTATGTTGGAGGCCAGAGATGACCATTAGACCCTGAGTTAATTCCTTGTATGAATGACAAAAGTGAAAGTAGATAAGGCATGGTTGAATCCCTAAATAAAATAGGTTGAGTATGGATGTTTTCATTGTTGATCTGGTAGAGTTGTGTAGCCTAATTGGAAGTGTAAAAGAAGGGTGTAAACATGTAAATATTATAAGCCTCTGAGTGGAAATATTTCAAGGTATAAACCTTCTTTGGAAGAACGGTGGTAGAATTTCCCTTAAACATAGAGAAGCCTCTATGCAATATAGAGATCTTTAAGCTCTGTAAAAACCTCATGATCCACATTTTAGGGGGTATATGGTCTAAATTCGAATGAAAAATTCATAAAGCTATAAATATAATAGATTTTCCATGTGGATCAAGAAGATTCCCATTTCCTCATTAATTAATTGGGCTAACAGGTTGCCCATATGGGTCAAAGACAGTCCCACCTCTCCATTATTGTATTGGGTTTTATTTTCCACTACCTAGTTAGCTAGGTCGTTAGATCTATTATTATAATAATAGAGACTCATTTAATGAGCTCTTTTCATTATTGTATTGGATTCTATTTTCCATTACTTAGTTAGTTGGGTAGTTATATCTATTATAATAATAATAGAGACTCATTTAATGAGCTCTTTTTTACTTTTTCCAATCGACCATTTTGTAATGATATATAAATTCCTAGCAAGCCTTCTCATAATATCAAGTTACTCATTTTTTATTCTCTCATATTTTCTATTGTTCATTGTGGGATTAATTATCTCTTAGTGATTTACTAGTAATTAGTTTTAGAGGTGAGGCTCATGTTTGAGCCACACCTCCCAAGTACTTCATTTACATGTTTTTTTTTGTCCATGCTTCTTTTCATGCAATATTTGCACATCTAAGATCCTCCTCTCTCGCATTCAAGCCATCTAGATCTCATCCCCTGAGATCTGGATCAGTGGTATCAGAGTAGGTACACTCTCCATCGAGAAAAGGGTTTGAAGCATGTTGCGGGTTCAAGCATTTGCATTAATCACAAACCTCTTTTTGGTACTATCGTAATCCATTTTTTGGGCCATACACTATAAGCATCACAAATGGTCCACAGGCACTACATGGATTTTTTTTCCCTCAAATCTTCATTCACCATTACAAGGAGAACCATACATGGATTCACTACATCCATACATGGATCCACTACATCCATTGGTATGAAAAATTTTCAACAAATTTGAAGGGTTTCCATGCTTCCCACAGAGGTTCCACAACCTCTACAACAACCCATGCTTCTCTACAAACCCATGGAATCCTTTGTGGCCCTCTACACTCATCCAAATTCAAAGAGGTGTTGCAACCTCTACATATAATTTCAGAGGCTATACCATATCTCATTGAAAATATATCTTCAATATCTCAAATGAGTATTTCATGAAATCTCATTTGGCTTCCTGGTTTGAGAGATATCATTGATTGAATCTCATCATGTATTTGACCCAAGGAGGTCATGCATACCACCACATTCAATGAGATTGTTTTACCTGATCAAGAAACTAAATAATGTGTTCCACATGAGTCTGGAAATATCTCCTCAATATCGTAAATGGGTATTTCATGGAATCTCATTTCGCTTCCTGGTTTGAGAGATATCATTGATTGAATTTCAGGATGTATTTGACCCAAGGAGGTCGCGTGTACCACCATATTCAAAGGTATTTTTATCCATGCTCAAGAAAGTACAGAAGTATTTCCATATATGGCTTGAAATATCTATTCAATATATCAAATAGGTATTTCACGTAGTTTCATTTCATTGTCTGGTTTATGAGATATATTTGTTTGAAGCAGCACATGTATGTAACCAACGTGGTCGTGTGCCCTTCAAATTAAGACTCTTTTTTATCACTCCATTGGACACCTCAGAATAAGTTCCATATACTGATGGAAATATATTTTCCCTAGCTAAAATGGGTCTTCAATGGAATTTGATTTCATCACCTATAGAAAAGGTTATGAATATATTTGCAGAAGGATGTTCATAGCCCCCAAAGTCATGATTTTTCCATATTCTTTTTTAAATTTTGGGATTTTATTAAAAAAAAATTATTTTTATACCCATGTACAATGCCATTGTCAACTAGGTTATGGGTCAACCACACATAACCCTTCTCTTCATTGGGTATTTTCACATTGTAATCATAATGGTACGATAATGGGGTTTCTCTTTTCAGCATGGGTGTGTTGGATTACTAAGAGGGGGGGTGAATCAGTAATAGAGAAATTTAATCCTTTTTCACCATAAAATGAAACTGTTATATCAATGTAGTATTATCATCCAATAGTTGCAGAGTAAATAAACAATGAACAAATGAGCAATCACACACATGCACAGTACACCAGTGTTTTTACGTGGAAACCCAAAGCGAGAGAAAACCAAATAATTCTTTTTCTTATATGTCTTTAAGAATTACATTCATTGGAAGCACCAAATTCCTTTGTTTTTTAGCTGCAACTGGAAGGAGGCTTCAACCCCCTAGTTTCCCAGACTACAACCTAAGGGAAGCTCCAACTCCCCAATTCCATGGCTACAACCAAAAGGAGGCTACAACCCCTTATGTTCTCCAAATACAACCGGAAGGTGGCTACAACCACATGTCCTTGCCTCGTCCAACCTCCCTAAAATATAAGTAGAATGATGGAACCACTATCACACTATCACTGTGAGATATACTGTTGTAAACCTGTACCAATCAACCTACACCAAACAACCTGTACCAATAACCTAAACCATGCATCAACCGTGAATCAACCTGTACCTCAAACTGTAATCAAACTGTACCATAAACAATTGCATCAACCATGCACCAACATGTACCAAACAAACTGTAATCAACCTGTACCATAAATAAGTGCATCAATGATGCACCAAACCTATACATAACCTATCACAACAACATGTCCAAAGAACCTATTACAACAACCTGTCTCATCAATATTATCAACCAAATTAGATCTACTCACCAAGATCAATCACCAAGACAACTCTCAAAGATCTGCACAATAGAAACCAAGATCAATATGTGCTTCTAATAATATATCAATACAAGTATGCTACATCATCAATAAACCATGTGTCAACCACACTACTAACAAATGCCTCCAACCGTGTACCAAGTATGTACCAATCATGTATCAACTACTCATCAACTATACACCTTATGTATGTGCCAACTCATAAACTACTTGTCTCAACCATGTACCTCAACCAAAATCCCTCATCAATTTCATCATACAAATTTGATCTGATCACATATACCTCAAACATTATACCACAAGTCTGTACCTCAAACCATGTGCTAGAATATCACTGTTATACAACCTCTATCTGTACCAATAACTTCATAAACATACAACAACCAAAAGCCCTTTTTTTTATTCTTGTAGTGTTTTGTTGTTATGGTTTTCCTGCCATGAATCCACTATCGCAATTTTCCTGTTGTGGTTTTTTTGCTGCACTTTTCCTGCTACGATTTTTATGCCGCACTTTTTCTATTGTGATTTTTCTACCACACTTTTCCTGCCACACTTTCTCTTCTGCATTTTTCCTGCCGCACTTTTTATGCTACAATTTTTCTTCCACACTTCTTTTGCCGCACTTTTTCTGTAGCACTTTTCCTGCCACACTTTTTCTACCACACTTTTCCTACCACACTTTTTCTGCCGCACATTTCCTTCCACACTTTTTCTGCTACAATTTTTCTCTATCAATAATATCTTCCCAAATAACCTTTCACAAAAATAGATATTAAATGATATTCAAGTGTGATTTGAATGAGAGACCCTTGCCTCTTATTTATACTTTTATGTATCTTCCTCAAGGGGGTTAACTTATAACCATCTTGACCACTTTCCTTATTTTAGGGTTAACCCACTTATAACCACTTGTCCACTTAACTTAACCACTTTCCATAATTAGTAATTTCTCCATTAACTTTATTATTTAAATAATTTATTTTGTATCCTCTTTGACTTATAGTACACTCATCACTTCACTTTATTATTTAAATAATTTCTTCTTTTGAAACACTTTGACTACTTTGACCTTTTCGGGCTTCTAGATGACTCATGAGGGTTCTCCAAATTCACATGGCCATAACTCTCTAACCGCGGAGAGTAATGTGACATTCCACATGTTATCACTCTGTAAATTTTGTCTGGATGATAGACAAACGACAGAGGTAACTGTTTCAACCTACTTTAGAGCTGAAGTACTAGCCTTCTCAACTCAGAGAGGGCTCTGTCATGTCACTTGATATTTCTTTGGGAATCGGTGGCTATATTTTGGTTTGTTTTGGGGGGGTTTTAATAAAGTTGTTGGCAAGGAAGGGGAGGAACACTCAGGGCTATGGAGTCAAAATTCTGAAAGTGAATGAAAACAATAACCAGCCGGTATAACTCTCCATAGGATAAAGGCTAAACTAGGCGATGAGTTTGAATTATTCTTGAATTTAAATATAGTGTAGGAAGATAAAGAAAACAATTAACTGCATCAGAGCATTACTGAAATGAATTCTGAATTTGTTAAGAAGAAATACACACAGTTTAAATTGTTTAAGACAAGAGCATCACAAGATGAATTCTAGGCCTTTAACTATCCAATTTAAACAAAAGAAAGTGCAAATGGAATAACAGGTCAAAGGAAATACATACGTTGAAAGAAGACAAAGCTCATATCACCACCGTTATAATATTTTCATAGAGACCTCAAAAGCTTCTGCATATATATTTAATTCAGCTTCAGAAAATTACAATAGAGTTTGAAACAACCAAAAGGGTGCTCTTGCACTTCTGCCAACATTAATTCAATCAAATGTCCCAACATTTATACAATTCGATTACAATGAATGAAACTGAAATGTTTCATCTTCTAAAACTAATAATAGTAATTTCAACTGACAGTCTCGGTATATGAACCGATTTACAATGATTACTCAAAAGATGTTTCAAAACTAAGAACGAATTTCTCTGACCGCTTAGCTTCCTTTACACCATCTAGTTTGTCCTGATCTTCTGTCGAACTCGCTGGTTTGGTGACACATGGAGGTCAGTTACTGGTCCCGGGAAAGATGCATTCTGTCTTTCCCAGTCGCACGATTTCCTTCCATTGTGAGTCAGAAGGAATCTCATAGTCCATCATCTCCTTAATAAAAATATCTAGGTCAATGCACGTGGCGTAGGACATAATTGACAGACCAATCTTCACTGTTTTAAATTGATTCAAAATTTCAAAGTCTATGGCCAAATACTCTACCAGACTTGGGCCTTTCAGACTTTCCTCTATAGCTTCAAATTTGGAATGGTCCATCCTACACTGAATGAGGAGAGAATTGTATTCTTCTTGATTGTATAATGAACCTTTTACATCCCAAAATGGTGGGAGGCCCTTGAAAAACAATTGTTCAAACGTGTCTTTAAACTTCTGTATATTGTGCTCCATCTGCATAGCTTTGTTCTAAACCGATTTTAGAAAGTTGTTCTTGGCGATGATTCTCCTGGACCAGATGATCAAAGAAGTTTTGTCCTTTACCCTAATAGTCTAAAGATCAGCAGTGGACACAAAATTCAGCAAATCAATAGAGTTATGGGCCCATTATTAAGGTTTCTTGGCTAATGTTTCATTAACAACAGTACACCTGCTTCGGGCTGTGGTAGCCACACTGTCTTTGTCATTTATAAAATTCAGATAAACTCTAAACTTAGCAGTCTCTGCAGCAATAGCATCCCAGATCACATGTTTATAGCCTTGCAATAGTGTTTTACATTTTAACCTCGTCCTCAGCTTGCTTACTCTCTCTTGAAAATCTTGATTTTCCCTTTGGAGTGGAGCCATGTTTTTATCTTTTGTTTTCATCTCTTGTTTCATCTTTTCCAAGGCTTCCTTAAGGATTTTGATTTCCCTTGTTTGTAATCTCACTTGGGACATGGCTTGAACCAATCCATCAGTGCTCTATCCATCTTATGCTTTAGCAGGTACAATGATAGTCATATCTGACGTTGCTACTTGTCCTTGTAACCAATTCTTTTTCTCCTTCTCCAGCTGTAATACTTTAGATTTGTAATTTAGTGCTTCTTGTCTAAATGTTTCCTTCTCTTTCTCTAGAGAAACCAACTTTGTTTCCTGTGGATGTTCAGTAGGGTAAATCTTTATCTTCTTCTTCAGACCTTGGATTATATTCTCCTTCTCATATAAAGAAGCCTTTACTCCTTGAGGGCCTTCAGACTCCAATATTTTGACTCGTGTCTGCCAGGCTTTGTTGGATGATTTCTCCTATTTCAAGTTCCCATCTAGTTTGAGTGCATGTGTTGTCAATCTTGAAACTTTTAGACTTAAGCTTAGATAGTTTGAGTATAGAATGTCACTTGCATTGCTATGGAAATTTACTAATCTGGGGAACCAATATTCTCATAGTGCATCTTGATATCGGACACTTTATCAGCATATGCTATTGTTATATTAAATGTCTTTCTCTCCACATCTTTGACTGAGAACAAGGACGCCTTGTGCTGGGAGATCTTCTCTACTTCGGGCAACAAGTCTCTTATCTCACTGTTGGTCATACTTCCTTTTACAACATATTGGTTCATCAAGTCTTCTTTGGATTGATTTACTGCCCCAGGTGTCTTGTTGAATATGTGTTTCTTGTTGCCGAAAAGCCTTGTGTTGCTTTCACTTTGTGGCATGCTTCCTGTACCAACTTCTTCGTTCTTGGTTGCACCTTCCACCATCTCCATGCTCATTTTCTCTTTAGGTTCTTCTTCTTCCAGGTCAACCACTTGAGAGGGTGGTGTAATTTTCATCTTCTTGGGAATATATTGCTAGCTACTGGCACCCAGGTCCTCTGAAATGTTCCTCTTATTATAAAAACTCAACTTTGGGGCTTTAAAAAACAATCTTGGTGAAGCTTTCTGTGTCTGGATCTACTGAGGGGAAAACTCTGTTGGTTTTATCCGATCATGCTGCAAAGTGAACTCCATATATGTACATGTTTCCAAATTAGCCAATTTGTCAAATCCTTCAACATGCTCGTGCTCATAGGGGCCCAATTTTCTCATCAACCTTCTCTTTGATATGATCTGATGTGGGTCATATTTCCTTCCCTGTAATTTTGTAAACCAGAATTCATTGAACTTGGCTTGGATATGAGGTACATAAGATTTATTTTTTACCACAAAGGGTCCTACTATGAAAGGGAATTTTAAGTTAGATGCCTTGTGTGCTTTTAGAAAGTGCTATGTTTCTGAAATAATCCTTTGTCTAATGAATTCTAAGGAAAAATTATGGGAGTCAAAAATACTGGTAAAAGATAAGGTCCTTCTTGATATCCATACACCCATATCATAGTAGATTGTATGAATAACATCCAATCTCCTACTCTTCTCTCTGGATTTGATTGTAAAAACCTTTTCATTTCTTCCAAAACCCTTGGCAAGTTTCAGCCGAAGATAAGACTGTACACCCTGGGCATGATCTTATTGATGAAAATAAGCATGGTGATCCTTTTGCATTCAGTTGAGATGAAAGCATATTTAGGGAATTCAGTCTTGTTCGATTCCAGTAAAATCCTCAGCAGGTGAGTGTAGTATCTGAACTGTCTCAATGAACTGAAATTGACTAGTTGTCGATCCATATTATCAACGATGAATCTGTCAAAACTAATACAGACCAAATGATGAGAATCTGACACAAAAATGGTTAACATGAAACCTAACATGACTTCTACTACAAATTTTTCATTATCTAACCCTAAAATTTGGCTAAGTAGGGAACAAGCCCACTGGACCTCAATGATCATTACGCTCACAATGATAAGTAACGATAGACTTTCTGAATGGTGTTCAGGTTTGACAATGGTTTGAAGAAACTGGGTTTTTACTTCTAAAGGGAATTCTTTGTAAATTGTGATCATCTTCTCTTCGTCAAAGGGATCTGACGCTACGGAGGAAGACTCTGATACATTGAGGGTATAAGGAAGTGATGGGTTGTCTATTTCACATAAAACTTCTGACCGTACTTTATTCAAAATAACTCTTTCTTCCTGTCAATAATGCTCAGCACACCAACTTATGAATTCAGGGAAAGGGAAGACTACTTCTACGACATAAGGAGTAATGGAGGCTTGAGCCATTCCGAGAAAAGGGATCAGTTTCCCAACATCATCTAACAAATTCGATCTGGAAACAGAAATGGGTGAGACTGTTATCTATGTGTTGAAAATGTCAGAGTCCCTGTCAATTAGGGCTTCTTCTCTAGAGGTGATGTCTTGTTCATTCACGGATAAAATAACAGGATTAGCGGCCATTGTGAAAAATATAGGTTGAGCGACGAAGAAAACTCGAATCTGATCCAACTTTGAGCTTGAGTTTTGAATGGATGGCTTGTGCCAAATTTTGAATGTTTGAAAGCTTCAAATTATCATAAAATAATATCGGGGATCCTCCTTTTATATGTGCTTACCGACATCGGGGATTGGAGAAAACGGTTTTAGGTAGACCGCTTTTCACCCCGATGTACCTCTAGAGGTGCCATTTGTCCACAAACAAAACCATAGTAGTTTTCCCTAGCCTTCCTTCGAACGATTAATCCTTGCGCTACTTCAATCGTCGATATGATTTTCAGTCGTTGATCTGGATCGCTCTAAGATCTACGGTCCATTGTGCCCCAGCAGCTTTCTATATTGGGGATTGGAGAAAGCGGTCTTAGGTAAACTGATTTTTGCCCCGATGTACCTCTAGAGGCGCCACGCATCCTCGAATTAAACCATGGCAGTTTTTCCCATCCTGTCATTGAGAAATTACCTTCCACACTGCTTCACTCCTCAATATGTCTCTCATTCGTTGATCCAGTATACTTTCAGATTGACGGTCCGTAGAATCCTTCCTTTCGCACCTCCAATACATTTGTCCACCTGTCGCCATATAAGACTTTATCCTCCAAACTATCGCACTTCCATAGCGATGTGGATTTTCACAAAATCGCTGAAACTCGAATCTTGATATGAAAATTGTTATTGTTATCGGACAAATCGGTAGATGCGGACACTAACAGATCTCCCTAGATCCACCTGGATCTAGAAAAAAATAGAACAGGACATGACTCTTTCCCTAAGTTGTAATCATTGAATCTACTGCTAAGAAGGAATGAGTGACATACCTTTATATCGCTTCCTTAGGGCTCTGTTGTTCCCTCTTCGCTCTGGTGCTCTTGTGAAATCAGGTCCAAGACAACACAAACCAACCAAAGTGAAGATAGCAAAGTATATTCAATGTCAACCTATGCATATGATCAAGGAGTTACACAATAAAATAAGAGTGATTTTATGGGAAAGGGTCATGTCGTTGTATTATATTAAATGAAAGTAGAAGATACAACCAGATCGCCTTGATGTCGCAAGCTTCCTTTCAGTGACCCTTGGTTCCAACACACACACTTGCTCTATATTTGCATGAATAAGATCCAATACAACTTGATAGACCAAATAGAGTCTTCAAGCTTCTATCCAAGCAGAGTTCTTCACACAATCCTTTCACTAATTCTTCATTCAATATTGCTTAACCTTCTCCATGAGAAACCTATCAATATATAGGAGAAGGAGGGATGGTTACATGGATGAGGATGATCCCACCAAATCTGAGAAGTCAATAGGATGCCAACCATGCGAATGCCAATCATTTTCTAGAAGATCCCCTTCTAAAACCTTCATGACCTCTTCTCCTTTCCAAGCTTAAAAGAGGTTCTCAGCCTACCTATAGAATAGACTACAAATAGTTTGCACCCTAAGTGTGGTTTGCCTGCGAGAATGAGGGATTTTCGCACCCTGTAACATAGGCAGCCTGCGAACTCACCTTAAAAATGTGTTTTTGGAAGAAGACAATAGTTACTTTTCTCAGGCAAAAAGTCCTTGTGGGAGCCTGAATACAACACTGTAGAGACATCACCAGAGTGACCAAAATAATGTGTAACAGTTATGATGATAACATAGGCTCCAACTGGGGATGTTAACCTCCATGTGAGGTAGCAAAGAACTGAAGACTAAGTGCCTACCCATTGGGTTGTGTTCTATTAGCACGATCTGAATCCTCTGATCTTTATTCGAAAAAATTTAAAATCTGTCCAGCATAGCTCAGATCCTTCACCTCGAGCTTCAACTATGCTTCTTTTTTTCCAACTTTTCATGTGTAAAGAAAAACACAAAACGGCTATATACAATGAATGGAAGGGTGATGATTTTTCAAACAATGTAATGATTGAGGAAACTTCCATTCCTAGGACCTCTTCTAATGAGTTCTCCATTACTTTCATGTAACAAATAGGTGTTTCTCCCACACTAATCTACAATTTTGAACGGACCCAGCCATAGGTTATCAAATTTCCCATGCTTTCCCTTATCTTTGTTTCTGGCATCCCATTTTAGTACCCAGTCTCTTGGTTCGAAGTCATACACCTTGGTATGTCTTTAGAAAGCCTCTTTGATCTTGTCTTGTCATAGTTGGGTGTTATGAAATTCCTTTTCTCTGGTTTGATATACGTTGATGAGCTCATCATCTCTTCTCTTACCAGCGTTTGCTTCCACTTATTTCTCCTGTAACAACTTCATTAGCGGAAATCCTAATACAGTAGGAAAAAATTCTTTAGTTCCATAGAAGATTTGGAAAGGGGATGTGGCAATGGATCTCTTTGGGGATATTCTATCAGCCCATAGTGCATGGATGAGATTTTTGTGCCATGCCTTTTTATTCTCTTGCAACAGTTTTTTGATGATTTTGACCAAGTGTTGACGGGCGAAACTGACCGTCCGTCAACTGGGAGAGTGGAACCGGTCCGGGGTTGTCTAAATAACCCAAGCCGTTTGGTATGGACCACCCTGACGAGTTTAACGGCTCCGTTGGCCGCTCTAAGGTCTCGCAAGGTAACCGAAGAGAAGAGTTGATCTAAGTTAAGTGATCTAAACTAAGGAAACTAGAAAATAATAAAACAAACTAAAACAAACTAACTAACTAAATCAAAGAAATCAAACTAAATTAGAGGAAACTAGAAACTAATAAAACAAACCAAACTAACTATATTAAACTAATTATAAACCATGCTAACTATTCTATCTACAAGATAC
>ML818488.1:93050-123448 GCA_009831015.1 Picea engelmannii | reverse complement strand
ACGAAAGAAGTGTTTTTCACACTTGCAGTTGTGAAAACTAAAAACGAAATTGAATTGAAATTGTCGCAAAAATGAGACGAATGTCCATTAGCACAATGCGACAATACTTTTGTCGTAATACGACAAGGGGTGTAGGCATCTTTTGAGAGTAATCAAAAAAAAAAATCGGGTTGGCTGCCAACACCAAGCTTTTATTCAAATACTCAACCAACCAATTCCCTTGAGGGTAGTTGTTGAAATAATGTAACTGCGAAGAGAATTCTTATTATTATTGGATTAAATCCCCATTGCGGATTAATCATGTCATTATTATTATTATTATTGTTATTGGATTAATCCCCATTGTGGATTAATCATGTCGGTAATTGTATAAGGACCAAATCCCCTTTTGCGGATGGGTCATCAGACAATTACAAAGGGCGGAATAAGAAGTTGGCCCCAACAAATATTATGGAAGACCCATAATTAATTAAAGGTGGGTTTACCCACCCAGAGTGAGAGGTCGGCCCTGCCAGTTGTGACCTTTCACACGTGCTAGTCTTGTATAAATAAGAGGCTAGCGCCTCACTTCAAACACACAATTCACTTGCTCATTTCTCTTATGAGGCAAGATGCAATTACCAGAGAGAGGAGAAGAAGAGTGGCGCATCTCTTGGGGAGGACTTTATGTATTGGTTTGAGTTATCTCTTGAACATTGTATAAGTTATTTATGATAAGGAATTTTTTGCTGGGTTTTCTTCCCCTAAAGGGTTTCCCAGGATAAATGTTGTGTCTCTTGTGAATGTGTAGTTCTCAGTGATATTGTTCTTATGATGCTCTTATCTATTGAAATGAAAAGAACTATAATAATGGCATAAACATTAACAGTAGTATGATGTGGAATGACCAAGAGTGATGTTGTAATCACTATAGAATTTCTCCAATTTATTAGACTTGAAAGTTGTTTCATTGTCTGTTATAATTTTGATCGAGCATTCGAATCTAGACAAAATATTATCTTCTAGGAATCAAATGATGACATCATCTGTATCTTTTCTGGTGGGTACTGCCTTAATCCACTTAGTAAAATAATTGGTCGATGTCAGGATCCATTTTCATTGGGAAGAGGATTGTGGATGGATCTCCCCTATGAAATCAAGGCCCTACTGTCTGAAAGGAGCTTCCACTGAAATGGGTTTCAAAGGTAGAGCCTACAATTTTCCTTTCCCATCAAAAATTTGACATTCACGGAACTTTGAAACTTCTTTATAAACATCGGGAAAGATGTTAGGCCAATAAAATCCATCCCTTAGAATTTTATGCACGGTTGTATTCCAATAATGATGACCTCCACAATCACCTTTATGGAATTCTCCGATGGTTTTCTCTACTTCTTCTTCTATTAAACAACTCAATAAAATCCCCCCTGGATCTTTCCAATATAGTAATTCATTTACTATACAAAATTTTGTTGCTTTTAATTTCAAGAATCTGGCCTTTGTCTTACTAAATTTAGGAGGATCCTGCAAATTCTTCAACACAAAGATGATATCAACATACCATGCGGAGTCAAGAAATTTCTGGGATATTGGTGGAGCCTCCCTTTCTTCTTCTGTAAATTCTGATAGGTCTGATGTGAAATTTATCCCTAAAAGTTTACAATTTGTCTGTTCCATCAACCTTGTCAGCCCTTTCCCTTTGATCAACTTCATGGGCTTGATTTCAAGATCATATTCTAATATCATTGTAATCCATTTTCCCCTCTACCCTTCAGGATCGAGTTGTGTCAAGATGTCTTTCACTGAGCTACTGGGAACATAAGCAGTGGTATGTGAATGTAGGATGTAAACCTTGAATTCTTTCAATGCCTTGACTAAATCATACACTTGCTTCTCCATTATGTCATATTTCAAAAGGGAATCTCTTAATGTATTACTATAGTATTCTATGGGCTTCTCAAAACCCTAGTCATCTTTATGGAGTAGCACACCTACAATTGTGTGTTCTGAGGAAAAAGAGAATAGTATGAAGTCTTTCTCAAAATTGGGACTAGCCAGTACAGGAGCCTTTTTCAATGCTACTTTGATGTCTTCAAAAGATTTTCTAGCCTCAGGGATCCACTTGATTTCATTTCCCTTCTTTAGCATATTGGTAATATGTTTTATGATTTCATCCAAATTATGGATGAATCTCCTTAGGAAGTTCACTTTTCCTGGGAAAGATTGTACTTTCTTTTTGCTTCTGGGTATGCCAATTTTCAATATCCCTTCAACTCTGTTGGGGTCTACCTTTATCCCTTCTTTTGAAATGATGTGACCCAACAAATTTCCTTCTTCCATGGAGAAATTTGACATTTTAGGATTCAACGAGATCCTGAACTTTCTGCATTTTTGAAACGCCCTTCTGAGATGTTTGAGATGATCTTCATCTGAGGAAGAATACACAATGATGTCATCAAGGTAGATAACAATGAATTTATCCTTTTCGTCAGCAAAATCTATATCCATAGCCCTTTGAAATGTTTCCCCTGCATTCATAAGCCCAAACGACATCTTGGCATACAAAAAATTTCCCCATGGTGTGGTAAATGTCGTCTTTTCCTGGTCATCAGGGTGCACCATAATTTGATTATACCTAGAGAAACCATCTAACATTGACATCCTTTGAGATCCCACTACCTTATGTAAAATTTGATCCATTTTAGGCAATGGATAATGGTCCTTTAGAGACACCTTATTTAGATTCCTGAAGTCTACACACAGCCTAATTTCTCCACTCTTTTTTCTAACTGGCACCAGGTTGGACGCACATCTGGAAAACCTTAGGGACACTATGATTTTTGCTTCAAACAGTTTTTTTACTTCTTTCTCTATCAACAGTAACAGTAGGGGGTTTATTCTTCTTAATTTATGTTTGAATGGATTGTGATATTATTTGATTGGGATAAAATGTTGGATTGTATTGGTATCATAAAATTTCAACTCATCATAGCTCCAAGCAAAGACATCAGGGAATTCTTTCATTAATTTTAGATATCTCTCTTTGACTTTAGGACTGAGCTTCTTGGACAACTTAACAATCTTTGGATCCTCTAGAGTTTCAATATTGCAATCTTCCACTTCCCCTTCATTTACTGTAATCTTTGGGCTTCTAGCCACGTCATTATTATCAAAGAGTTTCTCTAATGGTACTAGGCCTTTAGGAATGATGTTTCTTTTCAACTGTACAATATCTCTGCCAGTAATATGATTATCAAAATATCCTTCCTTTGTGAAAGCAGTTGCATCCACCTCATCATCGTAGTATTCATCATCAACGTTTAAATTCTCAAATTTGTTCTCCATTTTTAGGAAGCTTTTTATTTGTTTGTCATTATCGAAGATTTTCTAGTGCTTCATATTGTCTAGTACTGTTGGCCTGTACTTGAATTCAACCTTGTATATTTTTTTAGGGAAAATTGGGGCTTTGAACTCTGTTGCTGAAGTAGTTGATGCATCAACAACTTGATTTTGTTCTCTTGGAATTGTTGAAAGATTGCATTCTGAAAATTTCTCCAGGAGGTTTAATACCATGTTTCTGTAAGCTCACATTCTGGGTTGTTTTTCTTGGTAGATGCCTTTGATCTGATTTATGATAAGCTCAGAGTCTCCAAGTACAAAAATCATTTTGGCACCTAATTCTTCCAAAACTTTCAACCCTAATATTAATTCTTCATACTTGGCCATATTATTGGTGCATTTGAAAACAGGTTTGTAAGAACATAATTTTGAGTCTCCATTGGGATGATATATCCATATGCCAACTCCAGCTCCTTCTCTGCATGCAGCTCCATCAAAATTCATTTTCCATATCTGATCCTATGCATCACCTTGTTTCTCTAAAAGTTCCTCCATCTACTGGTTAAACTCATTTTTGTCAGCTATGATGATCTATGTTTCCTCTTCTTCGGAGAACAGGTCATTGAAGAAAATAGATGACCCCAATTCAGTTTCTATTGAATAGATAGGATGATATCTAGGTTGTGATTTATTGCTGGCCATATATTTAATCAGAGCCTCTATGTGCAATCTTTTGTCTTGACCATAGACAGGAATAGTATCATATGACATGTCCATCTAGAGGGTTCCTTTTAGTTTTCATCCTGACCTGGACAACAACATACCAAATTTTGGAGGGATATCAGCGACCACTACGTCCATCACCATATTCTTAGCTAGGATTTGTGCTAAAGAAACCACCATGTCTTTGATCATGCCAAGGCATTTCAACTTTATTGAATCAAAGGAGAGCAGGTCCTTATAAGGTATTGTGACATCGAGACCTAATTGTCCCATGACCACTTTGGGCATCAGGTTCTGAGATTCTCCAGAATCTAGCATAGCATTGTGCAGAATCATGTCATAGATTTTCAAGCTGACATAAAAATAGGATGGTTGAGTGATCACTGCTTTCTTCTACTCTTGGCCCAAATAGGATGGTTGAGTGATCATCTTGTATGTTCAAGGTATCATAGGTTTGTCCCATATTAAGCATCTTGATGATCTGATTTATGTACTCGCTATTCTTGATCAATTCATTAAATGGTACTGAAATCTTTATTTTATCCATCTCACTTTCGAAATCGAAAGAGGATGAGGTTTTCTCTACCTCTTTGGTGACCATTTATTTTCTTGTCAATAATTTATTCTCAGGTTATTCCTTCAGCTTCCCCTTTCCACAGCATCCTTTGCAGCTGAATATTTTGCAATAGAATCCTTTGTAGTTGAATCCTTTGCAGAAGAATTTCTTTTGGGTTGACTTGAATATGGTATGTTATTCTAAGCTTCTTTGTTGGGATTCCCCTTTGGAGGGTTACCATTTGGAGGGTTTGGAGGTACCTTTTTATTCTAAAGGTTATATTTCCTTTGGAATTGCATGATAGCATTTTTCAATCCAGTCTCATAAACTTCCCTTTCTACTAAAACCCTCTCTTCTTCATCTTGCAAAACGATCTCACTTGCATCCATGAACTGGTCGTGCTCTTCTTTGGTCAAAAATACATTTGTTTCTTTATCATTATAATAGTTCATGTTGTCTTAAAAATATCCATCATAATCCTCATTCACATCATTATTTTGAAAAGGAGGCCTTATTTGTTGTTCCCCCTTATTTCCTTGGTTTACCTGGTTTGCCTAGTTTCCCTGATTTGCCTGATTTGTCTGATTTCCTTGGTTTTCCTATTCTTCTTGAGTTTCTTGATTCCCCTGATTTCTTGGCTCTCTATTCCTAATCTGAGGCATATCTAGTCTTCTTGGATTTATGGTTGGGCCATCATCCTATTCTCTGGGGTTAGACCTATTTCCTAGAGCCATTCTTTCCATCATCTGATCCATGTTTCTCATCATTGCTTCAAATCTTTCCTCTAATGTTTTTGATGTTGAATGTTGTGCTTTATCTTGAGCTTTGTTTGTGTCTCTTCCAGCATTAGATTTCATCTTCCCTGAAGCCATTAGGTTCTCTTCTACCTCTATAGCATCGGTCATCATATCATCCAACATGGCAGATATTTGTTCTCTTAATAATAAAGCAAAATCACTTTCAAAAGAATCATCATATCTGAGATGAGTAGCTCTAGGGGGGGTTCACCTCAGAAGGAATTGTATGGTAGAACTTCATGAATCCGGATGAAAAATATTGCACTATTTTGTGGGGTGATCTCTTCATGTTGTTGTACCATGTCAACAAATGAAGGGGATTTTTCTTATCCCCCCATTTTGCAATGAATCTTGTCTCAAAAGCTTCGAAATTTTCAATACTAGCTGGTGGAAGGGCTCTCAACCACTTCCTTACTTCTCCAGCAAGAATTTGTGTAAACAGCCTCATCTTCAAAATCCACCTCTTCCAAGTCTATGAAATCAATAAACCAGTCTAGATGCTTCTGAGTTGATATGTTACCTTCAACATCATATAATTTGATCCTTAGGTTGTAATCTTGAGGCAAATCATGTAATTGAGCAGGCAGTACAAGGGGAGAAAATTTGGCTGTCATAGTTGTTGTGAGGGGTCAGAGTGGTTGTTGGTTTTGAGAGGGGATCACTAAATGCCTTGTAGATGTGGCTATAATCATAATCAAATCTTGGAATCTCTTTTTGTCAAATATGGTCTCTCTTAAAAAAGAATTGGACTTAGTTTTGAATATGATTTTCTCTAATTTTACGTCAAAATCGAGGTCTTCAATGCTATTCACTCTGTCTTTGGGTAAAGACGGATATCAATCTGGATGTAACACTGGGGTTACTGGCTTTTCTTTTCTTTTACACACGATCTTTTTCTATTCAGACACAGGGATTGTAGCTTCTGGGTCTGGGTTGCTCCTGGTCTGAATTTTCTTAGAAGCCAAGATTTCTATCTCACATGGTGTGGTGCAACTGGTCTCTAAGTAACAGATTTTCCAGGGTAAAAATAATCTCATCTAATAAGGTATTTGATCCATTGTCACCCTTAGGGATAAAACCAAAGATTTATGTTGTTTTCCTAGGGAAGATTTTTCAATTTCGTCCCCGCCAGCAGTGCCAGAATGTTAGCACTCTGTAAATTTTGTTTGGATGATAGAAAAACGATAGATGTAATTGTTTCAACCTACTATAGAATTGAAGCACTATCTTTCTGAACTTAGAGAGGGCTCTCTCATGTCACTTGATATTTCTTTGGGAATCGGTGGCTAGATTTTGGTTTGTTTTGGGGGGGTTTTAATAAAGTTGTTGGCAAGGAAGGGGAGCAACACTCAGGGCTATGGAGTCAAAATTATGAAAGTGAATGAAAAAAATGACCAGCTGGTAGAACTCTCCAGAGGATAAAGGCTAAAACAGGCAATGAGTTTGATTTATTATTGAATTTAAATAGAGTGTAGGAAGATAAAGAAAACAAATAACTGCATCAGAGCATTACTGAAATGAATTCTGAATTTGTTAAGAAGAAATACACACAGTTTAAATTGTTTAAGAAAAGAGCATCACAAGATGAATTATGGGCCTTTAATTATCCAATTTGAACAGAAGAAAGTCTAAATGGAATAACAGATAATAGGAAATACATACGATGAAAGTAGACAAAGCTCATATCACCATCATTAGAATCTTTTCATAGAGACTTCAAAATCTTTTGCATATATATTCAATTCAGCTTCAGAAAATTACAATAGAGTTCGAAACAACCAAAAGGGTTCTCTTTCACTTCTTCCAACAATAATTCATTCAAATGTCCCAACATTCATACAATTCGATTACAATGGTTGAAACCGAAACGTTTCAGCTTCTAAAACTATTAATAGTAATTTCAAATCAGAGTCTCGGTATATGAATCGATTTACAATGATTACTCGAGAGACATTTCAAAACCCAAAATGGATTTCTCTGACCGCTCACCTTCCTTTACGCCATATGGCTTGTCCTAATTTTCTATCGAACTCATTAGCTTGGTGACACCTGGAGGTCAGTTACTGGTCCCAGGAAAGCTGTATTTCATCTTGCCCAGCCACAAGATTTCCTTCCATTGTGAGTCAGAAGGAATATCATAGTCCATAATCTCCTTAATCAAAATATCTAGGTCAATGCATGTGGCGTAGGAAATAATCGACAAGCTAATCTTCAATGTTTTAAATTGATTCAAAATTTCAAAGTCTGTGGCCAAATACTCTACCAGACTTGGGCCTTTCAGAGTTTCCTCCATAGCTTCAAATTTGGAATGGTCCATACTACACTGAATGAGGAGAGAATTGTAGTCTTCTTGATTGTATAATGAACCTTTTCCATCCCAAAACGGTGGGAGGCCCTTGACAAACAATTGGTCAAATTTTTCTTTAAACTCTTGTATAATGTGCTCCATTTGCATAGCTTTGTTTTGAGCCAATTTGAGCAAGTTGTTCTTGGCGATGATTCTCTTGGCCCAGATGATCAAATGTTTCCTTCTCTAAATGTTTCCTTCTCTTGATCTAGAGCAGCTAGCTCTATTTCCTATGGATGTTCAGTAGGGAACATCTTTAGCTTCTTCTTCAGACCTTGGATTATCTTGTCCTTCTCATCTTGGGTCTCTGTAGTGACTGTTAAGTGCTTGTGGGATCACAGAAAACCTATCTGGGGTTGAATTTTTAGGCGAAGTCTTTCTCATCACCTTTTCATTTTGATTGTCCTTGTACATTGGGTTGTGTGTCTCACTGCTTGGTATCCTACTTGAGTTGTCTCTTTCTGTACACAGTAGAGCATTATATATCAAGTTGTTGTTCAGTCCATGCATTTTCTCTTTTCTTATATTGAAAATAAAAAAATATTAGGCATTTTGCATTGCTTGGAATTTTTTTATTTTGAGTCTTTGTCATTAGCTTAGTGCATGTAAAGAAATATTGCCTTTTTACTTCAAAATTGCAGAGTTGAAATTGAAAATTGCATTTGTTATTAGAAGCATATCATTCAATAAAAATTGAAGTTAGGACTTTGCATTATATTCATATTTAGTTTATTTGTTGAGTCATAACATCATGGTTTTCATCACCATGCATTTTTGAGTAATCACGGCCACTAAAATTAACGCTATAATTTAAAATTGATTAGTCACAATTTTATTTTCTAGGGTGCACAAACTAGCTTAGGATTTAGTGCCTTGGAATATGATTTTGCGAGTAAACTTCTCCAAGGAAATTAAATCAACATATGTGTCTGACAAAGGGAGTGGAGAAATCCATTGTATAATTAGTAATATCAGGAGGCTCCACTCACACTAGAGTTAATCACGAGGTCGCACGAGGTTGGTTGAAGGGATATCCCCACGATACCTTATTAGCATCATAGATATTTATGGGGATCTATTTGTATATCAAGATCTTTCTAGTGCCTTTACCTCTGTGAGAGAAGGTACTTTCAAGGTTTTGGGCTTTGCTACCCTGCCCATATGGTGAACCTAACTTACGACTGCTCGCTTGTGCATCAGTTATACATTGGTTTCTTAGTTTCTTGACTTATGTGCCACATAGGTTAGTTGCATGGGTTATTCTGTAGGTACTCTAGGTTAGATAATGGTCAAAAAACAAATAATCTTTATGGAGGCCTCTCCGAGGGAATCTGACCGACCCGTTGTTAAGCCCATGAGGGCCCTTATAACTGATTTTGTTACCTCTGATATTTAGCAGGGAGTCTCTGGCCCCTCTTGGGAGAGACATAATTTCTTTATGGAGGGAGGCCCCTTTCAGCCACTTTACCCCATTTGTGTGCATATTGGTCATTTGATTTTTGATGTGCTCTTTGATTACTAGTTAGCCTTAAGATTTTGCACTAAGTTCTTGTTATCATGGATAATGGAGTTCCCATAGATCCATCTTTTACCGTACCACCCCCATTATGTTCACTCATTTCACGGGGATTAATCCATCCTCTTTTCATAATGGTGCATAGAATTATGACACTCAGTCCATGCCTTGGGCCTCTAATCATTTTCCTGTTGATATGCCTTCAGCTTTTCAATCCTCTCCCTGGCCCACTTATATGAATCCTAGCATTGGATCTGGGGGCACCATGGCCCCACTTCCTACATATTTGTTTGATATAAGTCAGGTCCCTCAACCAACTTTCATTGTGGGAGGTTGGAACCTCCCCTCTTATGGATCCATTCCTAGATATGCGTTTTTAGGAGACAATACTCAAATGGGTTCTTATTCTACTTATTACACCCCATCCGTGTATCCGTCATCTACCATGCTTATTCCTTTGAAAACATTTCCCATGGTGAGTCCACATATATCCTTGGGTCATTCATACAGGAAGAATCAGTCTTACAGTTCGGGCTACCCTCTTTACAGAACCCCTTCACAAGGGGGAAACATACATCCTCACTTGAATATTCCTTATCATAACTCTGTCTCTTCTCATAATTCAGTGATGATACCTGTACAAACCTCTTTAGATTAGTTAGGCAAAGGATAATACCTTTCCAGACAGGGACAGGGGGTAAACAAGGACCCTTCCTGGCCTGTAATGTTTCAAAGACAATGTTTCCCTGGACCTTGGTATCAAGTGCTACAACCCACTGTTATCGGATAAATCGGTAGGTGCGGACACTAAGAGATCTCCCTAGACCCACCTAGATCTAGAACAAAATAGGATAGGACATGACTCTTTCTCTAAGTTGCAGTCATTGAATCTACTACTAAGAAGGAATGAGTGGCATACCTTTATATCGCTTCCTTAGATCTCTATTGTTCCCACTTCGCTCCAGTGCTCTTATGAAATTAGGTCCAGGACAACACAAACCAACCAAAGCAAAGATGGAAAAGTATATTCAATGTCAACCTATGCATATGATCAAGGAATTATGCAATAAAATAAGAGTGATTTTATGGGAAAGGGACATGTCGTTGTATTATATTAAATGAAAGTAGAAGATACAACCAGATCACCTTGATGTCGCAAGATTACTTTTAGTGACCCTTGGTTCCAACACACACACTTGCTCTACATTTACATGAAGAAGATCCAGTACAACTTGATAGACCAAATAGAGTCTTCAAGCTTCTATCCAAGTAGATTTCTTTACACAATTCTTTCACCAATTCTTCATTCAATCTTGCTTAACCTTTTCCATGAGAAACCTTTCAATATATAGGAGAAGGAAAGATGGTTACATGGATGAGGATGATCCCACTAAATCTGAGAAGTCAGTAGGATGCCAACCATGCGAATGCCAACTCATTTTCTAGAAGATTCCCTTCTAGAACCTTTGTGACCTCTTCTCTTTTCCAAGCTTTGAAACAGGTTCGCACCCTACCTATAGAGCAGACTGCGAACAGATCGCACCCTAAGTGTGGGTTTTCTATGAGAATGAAGGATTTTCGCACGCTATAACATAGGCAGCCTGCGAACTCATCTTAAAAATGTTTTTTTTGGAAGAAGACAGCAACCACTTTTCTCAGGCAAAAATTCCTTGTGGGAGCTTGAATACATCACTTGTAGAGACATCACCAGAGTGACCAAAATAATGTGTAACAGAATGCCCCCCAAAGTATGAGGCTGGAACTTGTGACAGTCGAAATACTTTGTAAAATGCGTGTGTGTGTCAAAAACAAAGAGCGCACCTAATCAGAAACCTGTAAACAACCAAGCATCTGCAGAATATAATACCAGTTCTGAGGTAGGCATTCTCATGCTCAAATCACAAATGAATGGAATCATAAACGTAGGTCATGGCCACCAATCATACACTGTGAATCCATGTCGTCAAAATGCTACATATCCACCAGGAATACACTGTGGATCTATGTGAGAAGACTTGAATTAAGACATATCCACGTGACATACAAAGTGGATCTATGTGCCAATACAAATCATACATACTCCATCACATCCTGGATCAAAAAGATGAGACCTAGGGTCTTCAATCCCGTCACCTGAAAATATGAATCTAGCCATGCGATTACATGTGTTGAAGTCGAACATGGTAGAAACCACTTGATTACTGGTCATTGATGAAAATCATTAACAAGTGCGAGGGAAATCACCATTGATGTCAATGACTCCCAAGGTATCAAAGTAAAATTCAAAGGAATGTGAATGAATGAGCTGAAGTCGAGCACTCGGCGACATCTCTCGATCAGGGATCAATGATGTAAAACCCTTGTCGAAAGAGAAGAGACCTGCCATTAAGGCATGCAGGTTCCAAGGTACTAAATGATTTCTAAGTCTCATTTCTGGATAATGAGTTGGAGTCGACGGAACAAGACTCGTCACAGGAGGGCCTTGATGTATCCCCCATCAATGACACGAAATAAGTAATAGATTTTGAGGGTGAAACAAAGTATGAATACGGGTTGAAATGGGCACAGGGAAGGCCAACATAGTAAGAATGGACAACTGCAGATGGATGACTCAATAAAGGGCTCATTCAAACTTCTCTTGAACATATGAATGACACGACCAAGGACTTGGCAACACTGACTCAAAGACGACCCAAGATATGACCTTGTAACAAGTCGAATGAGAGACAAATGGATTTCCCAACCTGGATTCAAATGACGAATAGGGGGTGTCACGTTCAAGAGCGACGCTTACTGCCATTAATATGAATACGAAAACATATCCCTTTCCCAAAATTTCCCCCACCATCTCTGGCGAGTACCTTTTTATTTTTACACAAGCTTGAGGAGGATAACATATGCTTGTTGATGTAAGCTCATCCTTTAGACGAGTCCCTTGGAGTATATTTAACGAACCCTAGGAAGGAGTGGTTCGGTCCCATTGTGGGTCTTTCAATGTTTGTTTAACGAGTCCAAGGATAGAAAAATCGGGGGTTTTTCATGTTTTGAGAGTCTAAAAAACACTTAAAGATAACTCTCCCAATTCCTTTTTCATAAAAGAGTTCGACGAGACCAAAAAAGTGATAAACTATCGCCCGTCGAACGTTTTCTTCAAATGCTTTAACGAGCGTGAAAAGAACAAGATCGCTCAACAATATTTTTGTTTTTATGGAGCGTGAAAAGAGATTAAAGGATACTCCTTTACATTCGTTGTTTTCGTGTTACCATGACAAGTAAAAAAAGAAGAGAAAAAGTATACTCGGTTACGTTCTCATATATTTTTGAGCGCGAGAATGAACGAAGACTGAGCTCGAGGTTTTTTCTAAAAACCCTAAAAAAGTAGTCGTACATGCGAAAAAAAGAAAAAACACCTGTACCCCCTCGTTCGAACTTCGAACTTGCTATATCTGCGAAAAAACACACTCACAAGGCTATTAGGGTATTAGGTTTTATAAACAAAGCAATAAAAAAATAGTAAAAGGTGAATAAATATGGGTGAAAAGGACTTTTTACCATTTCATTGTTACTTTGCCAAAAACTTGTCCAACATACCTCATTTTCCCCCAAATTTCTTTACTCGATTGCAGGAGGCACAAGCGATCATTCGGCGAACGATTTCAGCCAACGAGATAATCTCTTGATTCTCCAACTTTTCCATGGTTTATTTTTTGTTTTTATGGGCAATGTTTAGAGTTTTGAGTCCATTTTAGGGTCGGAACATGCACTCAAGCATTCTCGCAGGTGGGCCATGCGAGACTTACGAAAATCTAAGATTCTCGCAGGTGGGATTCAGGGAACCTATGAGAATCTCGCACTGTGCAAAAGGTTCACCTGCGGGGGGCAAAAAATGGATTTTAAAGTGAGATTTTGCTCAATAAAAATTATGCAAGAGTTTAAAACAAGTTCTTGACTTCCCTCTCATGGCTCTTTTGCAGGTGTTTGACCATCACGATGTTGGAATGGAGAGAAAGAGAACATGAGGAGGAGGATGCCATTGTAGGGAATGATCTGGGTACAATCGTTTCCCTCTAGGACTGTGGGCTCTTGAAATTTTTCAGGATCCCGGGCATGAGAGCCCAACTCAGGTTGTTGGAATACTTGGTCCACATGTGGGATGTGGATCAACAGTTATTTCACGTGTGAATCCATATGCTAACACTAGATATCGAGGATATCTATTTTCTGACAGGGTTGTCACGGTGTGGATACCATGCTACTTTGACCGGAGGTAGAGGCGGTGGACTCCCTATGAGCGAGTATGTTCGCTAGTATTGTGTTCCCGAGGCAGAGAGAAGCAAGGGTAAGGTTTCCATTTGGGGGGTCCAAGATCTGACCCTATGGACCATCTTGTTTACTATTGCATGCATGGATGGGAGCGCAGCTTCGCACATGGCTCTCCAGAGATATTTCCAATACCCCATAGAGTGCATAGAGCCTCATATTTTTAACTGGTCGGACGCAGTTCTTCGTAGTATAAAGAGACAACTGACGAAGTGCAAAAAGGGTGACTTGAAGCAGTTTGGGTATGGGTCACTTTTGGTGTCATTCTTCCTCGAGAGGGTCCCACTACTACGACTACAGGTTGATTGGGGTTTACTGGCCCCACAGGATCCGAGGATGCTGAGGTGGTGTAACCTCATGGATCGACACGTAGCAGGGCCTATAATCAAGTATAATGATTCATTTTTTGATTGGTTAAGGCCCCAAATGTTGATGATCGACGACTACGCATATGTCGGTTTGGATTTTTGAGGGGATCCGGATTTGGTCCTGCCTGAGGATGCTAAGTGGGGTGACTTAGGTAAGAAGTACACATTTTGTTCTTTTTAAATATTTTTGCAAATTTTATCATATGAAATGTTTTTATGTTTATCCAAGAACTAATCAAAAAATTGATTTTTGATGACACAGATGTGGGGCCATATCGACCTCCAGGAACGTCTCCCATTCAAAGGTGAGGAGAAGTGGCTCCAGTGGCGATATGGGATGCTGAAGACTACGAGGAAGTGGAACAGAACTTAGAGGGGTTGACCACGGATGTCCCGGATATTGCTATTGGGGAGATCTCGAGATGTTACCAGTGCCATACTATGGGTGTGTCCAATTCTCTCAGTTGACTACTCCATAGGGTAGCCCGAGTAGTTGTGTGTTATCGTGAGCGTCATCCGTGATGCTATTTTGTAGAAGCTATAGGCTTCGTATTTTGAGATTTTGATCCTTGGACAGAAACTTTTTGTAAAAATATTTTGATCGTTATATACATATATACGACTTCTACTGGCTTATTTTGTTTTGTGTTATACATGTGATGTGTGATTGGTTTATAAATGTCCCAAATGTATGTCTAACACATAGTTAGCTAAGGCGTTAGTCAATGTATTTAGACATATAGGAATGTATTGATATTCGATATAATCAAAATAATGTTCCAAGAGGTGAATTTGTAAATATACCCATAATAAAGTAGGACTTCGAATAGCATAGACATTACTTAACTGTAGTACTACTAGTTGTGAATCGAGTCGTATAACCAGGTGGCGGATATTAAGAGAAATAGAATCAATCAACAATTCGATGATGGTGCTATATTTTTCAATATTATTGGTCGCACGACCGAGGCACACACCTCGTAGACTAATAAGTTTATTTGTAGGGGCGTAAATTGTCCATGTAGTAGAAGCAAGGTTCTGAGTACTATGGCTAGCACCATCGGTGAAGCCAATGTGGGGTGGAGAAGACTCCAACATCTGGAAATCAAGCACAACGCAAGATAAGCAGTCAAGGGAAGAGACCAAATAATGAAAAAACATACTAAAGTAACACACAAAAATCATGATACAATAAAATACAAGCACTCATGCACAGGTGATCTTTAAGCATAGTACTTCTTTAAGTACAACCCATTTTTGGGTTCACTCAAAGGGATACCGTCGTAGTCCACCAATTCGTAAGCTCCTTTCTCCAAAACTCTTCTGATGATATAAGAACCTCGCCACATAGCTTCAAATTTTCTGGCTCCTAGCATATCCCAATCTTGTTCGTAAAGGAGAACCAGATCACCTTCGGAGAAAACACGTGGCTTGACATGTTTGTCGTATTGGGATTTGACGCATTTCTTATTGGCTTCTATAAATAGGGTGTCATCATGATGGGTTCCGTCTAATTGCATGAGATACAATAGACGTTCTTCTTCGACAGAAGTGTTTGGGAGAAGTTTGACTGCTAGTTTTAGGGAGGGTATCTCACATTCAATTAGCAAGATGGCTTCTAGACCATAGACTAACTGGAATGGTGTAAACCTGGTAGTAGACTTAACAGATGTCCGGTAAGCCCACAATGCTGAAAACAAAAATGTGTGCCAACTCATTTTGTGAATTACTATCATTCGTCGAAGCATGGTAATGAGGATTTTTTTTATTGCTTCAACTTGGTCGTTGTCTTGTGGATAATAGGGTGTTGAGTTTTCATGGTGAAGACCCAACTTTTCAGTGAGTTCAGAAATCATGAAGTTTCTAAAGTGGCTACCTAGTCAGTAACAATAGCTTGAGGAACACCAAACTGAGCAATGATGTGATTGAATATAAATAATGTTGCATTCCTTCTGGTATTGTCGAATGTTGGCATCACCTCGGACCATTTTGTAAAATAATCTACGGCTACAATAATGTATCCATTCCCCCCGGTCGAGTGAGGGTGACATGTCATAAAATCGATACCCCATTTTGCAAAAGGACCAACGGAGACCACAGGGTGTAGACGAGTAGGGTGTGATCGTATTTTATTGTTGTAGATTTGGCAAGCATGGCATTTTTGGACAACAATTATATAATCGTTGAATAAAGAAGGCCAAAAATACCCCGCTCATAAGATCTTCTAGGTAGTAGCATACCCAGACATGTGACCACCACAGGCTCTAGAATGGTGGTCATTTAGGGCTTTCTCAGCTTCATCAAATGTGAGGCAGCGTCGAAAAATGGAGTCAATCCCATGATGATAAAGAGTATCACTGAGGATAATATACTGAAGGGCTTGGTAGCGTATTCGACAGCGGTCAGTGCTAGAAAAATTGGGCTAGAAAGTCTGGGTCTAGAGATATATGAAGATATCTCCATACCAAAGGTCATCGGAACTGATCAGGAAAAGAGATTCATCAAGTAATGAATCTTCTGCTACATTTTCTGTCTCAGAGCAGGGAAGGTCGCATATCAACTCGAAAAACACCAAGGATTTCTTGGAATTAGCGCATTCAAATTCTAAGTCAAAGTCCTGGAGTATTACAATCCATTTGGATTATTTTCCCCTTAGAAATTGACGTGTAAGAATGTGTTTCATAGGGTTGCAGTTAGAAATCACGGTAGTCTTGCGTAAAAGGATATAGTGTTGGAAAAATTGAACATCTTGGACGGCTGCCAAGGCCAGTTTTTCCACATGTAAATACTTGGTTTCGGTAGTCATTAGACTTCGACTTAAGTAATAAATGACATGTTCATCATGAGAATCATCCTCCTAGACTAGAACCATAGTGATGGTATAGTCCGACACTGCGAGGTAAAGGAAATAATCCTGACTGTAATCAGGTGGGAAGAGTAGTGGGGTATGTGTCAAAGATAGTTTCAAAGCTTTGAAATCTTTGTTGACAATGGTATCCCATACGAACTCAGAACCTTTCTTGAGCAGTTGCATAAATCTAAGAGTTAGCTTAGCATAGTTCAGGATGAAACAACGGAGAAAGTTTTCCTTCCCTTGCAAACTTTGTAACTGGTGAAGTGAGGAAGGAGGAGAGAGATTGAGAATCGCCTCGACCTTCAAAGGATCTACCTTGATCCCTTGACGTGAAAAAATAAAGACCAGAAGTCAGTCGGATTCTACACAAAAAACACATTTGTAGGGATTCAAGCATATATGGTAAAACCGACATCGAAGGAAAATTGTGCGGAGGTGTACTAGATGATCTACATGATGCATGGAATGAGCAGGTAAGTCATCAAGATATGGCTGCACAATGTTCTTTATATCATGAAAGGTGTAAGACATAGCACGTTGAAAAGTTCCACCAGCATTATTCAAACCGAATGGAAGTTTCTAGTAGGCGAAAGTGCCCTAAGGACAAATAAAAGGGATCTTGTGTTGGTTTGCGGGTATGATATTGATTTGATTATATCCGGAAAAATCATCCATCAGAGAGAAGATTTTACTTCTTGCACAATCGTCGACAATCTGGTCAACGAAGGGGGTAGGAAAGTTGTCTTTAGGACAAGATTCGTTAGTGCCTCTATAATCAACGCACACATGGATTGTGCCTTGTTTCTTGTCAATCAGAACAAGATTGGAAACCCAATCAATTAGAGCCATAGGGTAAATAAAGCCAGCTTTGAGAAGTTTCTCAACTTCAAGTTTTATAGTAGTTGCTTTACGTGGGTGGACCAGACGAAGTCATTTCCTAACGGGTTTAGAGCCTGGGTATGTCTTAATATCATGTACCACAATGTCGGGGTCAATCCCCGACATTTCTTCATAGCTCCATGCGAAGACGTCACAAAATTCTTGGAAAAGAGACTTGTAGGTGACAACTTCGTCATGGGAACATGAAGCTCTGATATGCACATTTTTTACAACTCTAGGTTTTATGGATATGTCGAGGGGGATGGTGGGTGAGATATTACTTAAGTTCCCTTCGTAGAACATATCGTGTGTAGACTCGGGAACAGTAGAAATGATGACAATGGTCGACGGGGTCGAGAGTCGTTGGTAACCCTCGATGGTGCATTGTTCTAGGAAGAGGATGGAATGATGATGTACATCATCCCAAGGGGTATATTCCATGGAAATAATAGACATAATCATCTCGTCTATAGGAAAAATGATGTGGAATGGATCCGGAGATAAAGAACCAAGAGAGGGGGTAGAAGGGGTTGCCAATTGAATGGCTTGATAAGCGTATTCGACCGGACTCAAAGGCATTTTGTTGCCATAACGAAGATGATCGTCGGGGTTGGGTACCATCCACGGGTCATAAGATGTAGGGGTTCCATGAACAGAGGTGGAGATCATGTTTATCGAGGCAAAAAATGGATGTGGAACATCGGGTGGTGGAATGGGGAAAGTACCCATCAAAGAGGAATCTTTAAGAAGACCCACACCGATGTTCTCATATCCAGGGGGGTTTTGCAATGAAAGGTACGTTGTCGGTATGTGGAGTCGCAAATTTTTTTATCGGATAAATTGGTAGGTGTTGACACTAACAGATATCCCTAGACCCACCTGGATCTAGAACAAAATAAGACAGGACATGACTCTTTCTCTTAGTTGCAGTCATTGAATCTACTACTAAGAAGGAATGAGTGAGATACATTTATATCACTTCCTTAGATTTCTGTTGTTCCCTGTTCACTCCGGTGCTCTTGTGAAATCAATTCCAAGACAACACAAACCAACCAAAACAAATATGGCAAAGTATATTCAATGTCAACCTATGCATATGATCAAGGAATTATGCAATAAAATAAGAGTGATTTTATGGGAAAGGGACATGTCGTTGTATTATATTAAATGAAAGTAGAAGATACAACCAGATCGCCTTGATGTCGCAAGATTCCTTTTAGTGACCCTTGGTTCCAACACACACACTTTCTCTACATTTGCATGAAGAAGATCTAGTACAACTTGATATACCAAATAGAGTCTTCAAGCTTCTATCCAAGCAGATTTCTTCACACAATTCTTTCACCAATTCTTCATTCAATCTTGCTTAACCTTTTCCATGAGAAACCTTTCAATATATAGGAGAAGGAAATATGGTTACATGGATGAGGATGATCCCACTAAATCTGAGAATTCAGTAGGATGCCAACCATGCGAATGCCAACTCATTTTCTAAAAGATTCCCTTCTATAACCTTCATAACCTCTTCTCTTTTCCAAGCTTTGAAACAGGTTCGCACCCTATCTATAGAGAAGACTGTGAATAGTTCTCACCCTAAGTGTGGGTTGCCTACGAGAATGAAGGATTTTTTCACCCTATAACATAGGAAGCCTGTGAACTCATCTTAAAAATGTGTTTTTTGGAAGAAGACATCGACCACTTTTCTCAGGCAAAAAGTCCTTGTGGGAGCCTGAATACATCACTTGTAGAGACATCACCAGAGTGACCAAAATAATGTGTAACACCCACCAATGGTTCAGTCACTACCATTCATATTGGAGCTCCATCACCAACCTCTTTCGGTCATGTTGGATATGGGTCAACGACCTCTGCAAGTCATGTTGAAGACCTGCAACCAGTTGTTGCTAATCATGTTGGGGGCATCCCTCTAGTCACCATGATTCATATCGATGTCACATCTCAAACCTCTTTTCATCATGTGGGATATGACTCTCTCACCTCTACCAGTCACGTTGAGAGCATGTCTCCATCCATTGTGGACAACATTGGGGGCATTGAGAAGCCTAGACATCTCAGACATAAGCCTAAATTCCTTTGCAGGACTTGCAAATGAAATCACTTTACCCATTTATGCCCTATTACTGCTGGGATATCTGAAGCATGGGGCTCACCCAAGGGTGCTTCAGATTCTAAGGCATCTGTGGTTTCCCCACACCCTGTTTCTATTTTTATTGACATGACATTCATGCCAATGAAATCATCATCTGACCACACTCCCATTTTTTAGGGTGATGTGTCTCTGGTCCCTGTTATCATGCATCCTATTCAACCAATGGTTGATACAGTGGTCATTTCGATGCAATCTTTGGCTGACACGCCTCTTCCTTTAGGGGATGATGCATCTCTTAACCTTGTTGTCTTTCATCCTGTTCAAACAATGATCGTGTCAATGCAATCTTCGGCCGACACCACCCCTATTTTTGGAGTTTATGCATCTCTTGACCTTGTCATCTCGCATCCTATTCAACCAATGTTTGAAGAAGTGATCACACTAATACAATTTTCGGTCAATACCTCTTTTATAGTTCTAGTTCTATACCTTCTATACTATGTCATTAGCATTTCTAGTACTGGACCTTCTGAGTAAGAGAGATTTTTACTCTCCCTGAGTACTCTCCCTTCAAGTCCTCGAGAAGTTCCCTTTGATTGGGATGGTCTTGTGGGGTATCCAATACCTCCACCTATGTATTTTCAAGTAAGAGACATTACCCAATATATCACGGAGACAGTAACCTCCGTTGGTGCTTTATCCTCCTCGACTTGGAGAGATTTGGGTTTTCCCAAGCTTAAGTCAGTTATTCGTAAGATACTAACATTCCATAGAAGTCCAACATGGGAGCCTTAGCCTCCCCCATGACTTGCCACCTAGAAACTCCCAAACGATTCTGAGTTAAGCTCTTTTCCAACTCATCTAAAAAGAGAAAATATTTTTGAGTGATTTTTCCCTTTCACATTCGTTAAATTGGACTCGAAAGGTCATGAGTCTTAGTTAATCTCTTTTTCGACTAATTTTCAAAAAGTGAAAAGATTGTCGAGTGAAATTGTCTCTTTCACACTCGTAAATTGGATTTGAAAGGACGTCTATTTGGCACAAGTTTATCCCTTTTCCACACAAAGTAGACTAAATGTCATGAAAAAGGACTTTTTTGGCATTAAGTTGTGATTGCATCTCATGCCCTTTCTTACAGTATTGATCCTATAGTTAGTTCTCACTTTGCGTTATAAACTATTTTCCTCATCATTTTTTTCATCCCCAACCAAGTAGAGCCTCGTTTATATCCTTCACAATTTGACACCCTATACCGAGGAGGGAACATTCCCTCGAGTGTCCATCTTCCACATGCATCTCCTTGCATTGAGAATAGGTATGTTCCACTGCTGGAACTAGTTTTTCTTACTTGCGACACTTGTTTCCCCCTCTGTATCATAGCATTCATTTGTCTATGAAAAAACAAAAAAAGACGGGTGGGAAGGGAGTATTATCTCATATTGGCAGCAATTGTATCACATTTAAACATAGCAAAAGGTTATTGAGTCCATTTTTCATCATAATTTTGGGTTTAGCATGGCCTTAGAAAGCTGAGCTCATTATAGAGTCTTCTCTACCGACTGGTTACTCTTCCAGTCCCTATAGAGAATTCCATTGATGCCTCCTGCATATCATGGTTTCATCATTGAGTCTATGCTTCCAGAGTCTTCCATATGTCTCTTGCTCTTGTTCAAAAGAAGTCTATCAACCTGTGTCGACCACTTCTCAGAAATATTGACTTTTCATGTCATCCATACCCTCAGTTTGTCTCAAAGTCACATGATATGGTAGTTCTATCATGCACCTTGGTCCTACTTTCATCATTGGTAGGTAACCTTGAACCCAACAGTCGACATTTCATCATTGCTCATTGACTGAGTGGTTTCCCTTGTGTTCGATGGAAAGACATCTATTCACACATTGGGATTCGTGTAGTGTATTGGATTCCATTAGCCTTATTGGTGGTTTCCTCGCCTTTGTTATCAATTTTCCTCATTGGCTACTATTCAGAGGGTCTTTTTGATGTACCGCTTACACTTGGCACACGTAAAAGACGCACAGGGTCATTGGTTCGTGAACATGTTCTTCATCCAATTTCCTCCAAATCATGAAGCTCCTGCTTTACCTCATGCTGAATGATGAGAGATGCCTTAATGCTCTCTTTTCAGAGGGTCTCCTTCCATCGACTTAATCTCATCTATTCTAGAAAAAATACCTAGAGTCTTATGAGTACCTTGAGGCTTGCAGTAATTAGTGGTAGGTTCTCTCACCATCGACCATTGGGAATACATCAATGTCTCTTGATCAATGGATTCTTCAGGTGTTCGACACCAACTTCTTTATTCACACTTGTAAGAATGTACTTGGTTCCTTGATACCTACTTTCATTATTGGTAGGTTGTCTCACATTTGTTAATGGTATACCTCAATGACTGGTAATCAAACGATGTCTCATTGTGTTCGACCTCAACTCCTTTATTCACATGATGTAGACTTGAACCCTTGGTAGATTGTGTAGAAGAATTGAAGACATCAGTATGTGGCTACAGCTTTCCTGAGTTGTTGCTTCCTTTTCATTGGACCAGTACCTAATGATCATGGGAGGTCAGATTGTACTCCATTGTATATAGATATATTCAAATTGATTTTGAGACTGGTTCTACTGGGCCTTGTTCATGACTGTGACAAACTTTGGCATGTAACTGCATTTGTATTTGCTATTCATGGCCACAGACGGTTTTTGGGTATATTTTCACATGGATCTGCAGTGTAATTCTATTTCCATCCATGTATGCAAAGTCAATGTAGAATGGCATGAGTGACTAGTTCTTCCATCTAGTTCCCCATCACTCCACTTCTAGGTTGTTTATAATGTATTTCAGCCATCGTAGATACTCCTCTCACCTCACACATTAGGGGGCATCTTTTATAGCAAGATTTGTCTCACCCTTTGAAACCTTGCATAGAAGGCATTTTTCCATTCCCCTATGTAGACTTATCATCCTTGTTTGTAAATTCCAGAGCTAAAACTACATATTTTTCCACATGTACGCACCTTGCCTACTATACAGCATGTGTATACGCAGGATGCTCCACTACAACCCACGTACATCGGTATTTGTGCCCAAAAATGAAAATTAGTTTTGGGTTTCCATGTCACGATAGGAGATCTATGATCCTTGGACTTCCATATACTAGAAACATTCTGAATCGGCACTTCATTTACATTTGAAGACTATAAATGGGCCAATTCTGAGCTATGGAAAAGAGGAGAAAGAATTGAACTTTGAGAGAAAAGTTACTCTGGAGAAATTATTTACTTCATATTGAGTCTGCATTCCTTTGTCATTTAAGTATGAACATAGTGTTCAACCCCCAAGCTCTTCCCTTATTTGATTGATAACTTCATTATCTCTCTTCTATGAGCTTGCCTTTGGTGGAGGATTGAAGTGGTGGAGGCCCAGTTGGAAGGAACTTAGTTTCTCAGTTCCGAACCATGCCGACATGGAAGTCTGTAACATTTTCACTTATGTTGATCATATATTAATAGAAATACTCGTTTCCCATCCAATTGATATCTTGTAAATATTTGAATTATTATTCCATGGGCGTATTTGTCATGTTTATTAATGGATTATGTTATTGAATGTGCTAGCATCATTTATCATCACCATATGTTTTCTTTTCTTGGTTTTTGAGGACTAGTTGTAGTTATATTTCTTTGGTTCAAGTGCTCAATGGTGGACTTCATCGAACATCTAGATGAGGTAGTTCGTTTATCCTATCTTTCTAGCATATTTTTTTACATATCATACTTGAGAATAGACTTGATTTCTGTAGTCATTTTCGTCTGTTGTGGTTTACCCTAGCCATAGAAAGATTTTCCTCGTAACATAATTTGTCCAATGGACCATTTTGTAATGATATATAAATGCCTAACAAGCCTTCTCATAATCAAGTTACTCATTTTGGATTCTCTCATATTTTCTATTGTTCATTGTGAGATTAATTATCTCCGAGTTATTTACTAGTAATTAGTTTTAGAGGTGAGGCTCCTCTTTGAGCCTCACCTCCCAAGTACTTCACTTACATGTTTTTTTTTTCCATGCTTCTTTTCATGCAAGATTGGCACATCTAAGCTCCTCCTCTCTCGGAATTCAAGCCATCCATATCGCATCCCATCAAACCTAGAGACAATAGGTTGGTGGAACATATTCAACCCCTCTAGCAACAGGTTTGTAACAGTATTCCACAAGCCAAGAAGCAGAACTTCTCCAAAAAGGCACACAACTCACCAAGCTTCAGATTCAGAAAATGATTTCCCCTTTTCCCTAGGCACTCAACAGAATGGACACCATTTCTTCCTAAGGGGGGAGGATTCATCCAAGTGGATATTGGTGGCCACCCACCTGTTCCAACCATCTCCTCTTGTCAGTTTTTAGTTCAGCACGTTCTTTTGTACTCCTCTGTAATTGTGGGTTATACACTTTTAGGGTTATCTGAATCCCTACCTACACATCTTCTAGGTGGATACTGGTGGCCTCCCACCTAATCCAGAAGGTTTATTTTGGTATGTTTTTGTGTCATCACATCTTGCTATACTTCCAGGGTCATTTTGGGGCCCTAAATAGTGTTTTTTTGGCTCCCCATATTCAAATTGAAGATGGATTCAGAGTTTGATGGCATAATGTGCATTTCTTGAAAAGAAATTTCCAACGTGATATCATGCTCCTAAAATGGAGATCATATGCAAAAGTTACGACCCTGGGAAGTTAATGTACCAACTTACCCAAACGGGGCCCACAAGACTTTTGGCATTTCATCTCCTAGGGTTAGGTTTTTGGATGTCTAGGGTTTTAGTATTCATGTTTATCATAAAAAGGCCTTCAGAGCCTCATTGTAATCATATACTAGTGAATGATCTTAGCCATCATATCTCTTCTCAGAGATAAAGCTGCCACCATTCTAGCAAGTCTTGCACTCTGTATTTTTACAGTCTCTTTACAAATATTTCATTAATAGAAATCATGTATTGTTGTATTTCTTTGTTTCTGGAAATTTTCATGAGTACTTCATTGTAATTTTTCTACTTTCATTTAGTTCCAAAAATAATCTGGATCACCTCCTTATTTGAATGAAACTCTAGGAGGCTATGTAAAATCTTCACCAAGGTAGGAGAATAATTTGTTGGTAGTTTCTTAAGTAAGGTGAAGGCCAATAAGGCCTGGTAAAAACCTTGTAAAGGACTTAGAATAATCCCTTAATTGGATAAGTCCAAGATTGGGTTGTTTTCCTATAGAGTTCTTGTGTTTTGAGTTACAATGAATCATAGCCATTGATTTTTCATAGCGGATATATTCTAGCCCTTCGTCGAAGGGTGCAGTCATTGAAGTGTTTGAGTAGAAAGAATTATATTGAGTTCGACGATGAAGAAGACCCAATACCATCAATGACCATTGATTTGGTGGGGTGAGATGATCCTGACCATTGATCATTGGAATGTTTGAGTGCAAGGTTGCACAGGGACTCTGATGGGGAGAGATCCGAGTAAAAAATAATCATTGATTTATCAGACGTTGAGTGATGAATATTGATCATTGAGGTTGAGTGAGGGGAACATGGTTCCAATCCATCATTTCATTCCTTCTCATATAAGCATGAAGGAAGAGAAGATGATGTCGGTGTGATGTGTCATGTCAACATGGAATCCAACATTTCTTGGAGGATGATAGGTGTCAATACCTGGTTTTTCAAGAGGATGAGAGTGGGCCCTATTGGCGTTAGAACTTTGGATGGTCTCCCTTAATTTCTGATCGTTGAATATGGGGAATATGTATCTCCACTATAGATTGGTTGGCACTACTATCAGTATGAACAAGTGCAATGTTGATAGGGAACTCCAATGAAGGAGGCTCCGAGAGGAGATATAGATCGTAGATCAACGAGACAACAAGAATTAATCCTAGTTGTTTATTGGTGTAGGGTTGGACCATTATAAGAGGCTTTGAAATCCTTAACTGTTGAGAATTTGTGAACCCCGAGTGAAGCTCTGAACATTAGATGAAGTGAATAGGGATCATTAGATCTATTAGAGTATCCCGACAGGGAGGAGCCCAAGAACATTTAGCCCAAGAAAATTTATGGATTGTTGATTGGTAAGAGTATGAGAGTAAATATCAGCCATAGATTGGTGCGGGTCCCACAATAATCCAAGTTCAGGAAGAGCGTGGGATGGCTGATAAACTTTGAGCAATTGGAGACTCTAAATTAATAAAAGTTGATGATATATAACCTCGAGGACAATTTGATCTGTCGAAGTATGCATGGTTGGAGTATGTCCATTGGAGTGGAACATGACTCTAACGAGGAGGCACTTCAACAGGAGGAAATCCAAGAATGAATGAGGTCTATTGATCATGGTAAAGGTGCGATAAAATGAAAGATGAACATTTTTCATGGGCCCCACATGATTACTTGAAAGAGAATAGAGAGGCGGGTGTTAACCTCCGATAAATTTAGAGGCACCAACATGATCGGGGTTGTTGGCTCTAGAGACCAAGGTCCATTGGATATATGGAGATGACCCATTGGAGAATGCCCCACCAGAATGGTAGTCAAGTGAAGTAAACATGTACTCCAATGAGTACTATTCCAAAATGATATGTATCATTGATCTAATAAAAAGAGTTGGTGTATGTCATTTGTTTGGGGGGGCTGATAATCCAACGGTCAATGGGCCAAGTGGAAGGTGCCATGTAAGTGCCACGACGGATGGAAATAGGTGATGTGAATCCCAGTGGGTTTCATGTGGCGATGAGGTGGATTTTGGCCAATGAAGGCCTAAGAAAATTTATAAGTCCATAGATTTTGATCAAGAGCTCATGTTTTAGCATGGTAAGAGTCATTAGAAATCTCTTGACAAGAAAATATGAGCATTCCCTTGAGAAGAGGCTTCTAGGTGGTTAATGAGAAGAAATCATTTAATACCCCATCCCTTAAAAGGTACTTAGGGGGTTGGGTGTCTTACAAAGTGGTATCATAGCAAAGTTCAAACACTAGGCCTGGATGTGTCGAGATGAGTAACAATATTGGTATAACAAGGCCAAGATGAGCATGTTAGAAATAATTTCTCTGCATTAAATTTTTTTTTATTATCTACACAAGGTTCCTTGAGAAGAAGGATTGCATATTGAGATTTGTTTTGGAATTTTTACCAAAAAAAAAAAAAAAATCTTTGTTGGAATGATAAATACTCCGCCAGAAGTGGGAATATACTGATAAGAAATTATGGTAATATTTCAATGAAAAAGGTTAGAAATGACATAACCCTGCTATAGGGTTGCATGAGTCTAGAGAATGAATGAACTGGCGGTTGTAATGTTTCCTATAAGTATGGGTTGTTGGAGCCCTGGAAATCATATTTTTTATTTAAATAAAAGGACTAAACCTTGTATGTATAATTCTTCATGATTAAGAGGAATGATGCAAAATTTGTAAGGTCAGTTTACTTGACCTATAATGAATGAAATTTGTTGTTGGAATAATCAATTTAAGCAAGAGAAAAATATTCCCTTGGATTTTTTTTAGTCCTCATAAAAGAGGTGAAATGACATGAACGTATGAGCCATTTTATGAGCTCATGGTTGTATTAAAGAAAATGTATATGCCTATTAACCTAAGAGTAGGTATATGCATGAAAATGAAAGATGTGGATATGTTTTAATGCATATGGTAATGAGTAAGAATGTATGTAACACGCAAACATACATATTATGACACGTGGAGGGTTGTAAATTATGGTCTGATGATGGACTTTTAGTTGAGGGTGATTTGGTATCGGCAAGAAAGCTAGCAACATGAATAAAATGTTGATAATGTTATTTCACATAACCCTCTAAGGATGAGAAAGAATGACTAATGAAAGGTTGAAAATACAAGGAAAAGACCTTTTAGCGGAGGTTATAGTGGAGATTTCTAGTGTTACAAAATTGGAAAAAATTGGAAAAAAAAATCCATTACAACATCTGTTATCGATAGCGGATGTTTTTTTGGATACTATAACAGAAGTTGATTATATATATATATAAACATAAATTTGGGTAGTCGTAGGTGTTAGAAAATGTTTACAAATCAATGCATTTGTATAATGCACAAGCATCGGTGATGTCCACTTAACTTCAAGCACCAGGGCAGTAAAATATTTAAGCATCGGGGTGTTTGTCTTATAAGCACCAGGGATTTAACATCAAAATGAACCAGGAGAGTTAAATATAATTAAGCACCATGGCTTTCTGCATAGAAAGCACCAGTGTGTTATTAATAAGAAGGACATGATGTTGTATAAAATAATATGCATCGGTGCATTATAGCGAAAAATGTCATGGTGGATTAAAAATCAAAAGCACTGATGTTTTTCAGTAACAAAAAATCCTCGGTGCTTATAAATAATACAATAGCATCATTGTGTGTTAATAACACATGTGCATCAATGCTTCATATAAGATTAACGCACCGATGGAAAAAAAATTAATATAATTTTGTGGTATTAAATTATTATTGAAACCAGTTCTAATTGATTACATAAAAGCATCGATGCGAATTTCATATGAAATGCACTGGTGAATTTTAATATTAAACACGTCGATGAGATTAATAATTAAAATACACCGAGAAACATAGACCTGTGATAGTGAAATTATTGTTATTTTTTAATTCCATTATTTATTAAAAAAATTACATATATCTTATATTTTGATTAGTCAATTTGGATATGATGTTTGGATTATTTTGTTATATCATCAGATGTTGCATCTCTTCATTATAATATTTAGTCATCCATATATTTAATCAGCGATGTAACATTTCACAACAACATTGGACAACACAATAGAATAAATTAAAACATATATTATTATATGAATAAGAGGGTTTTTGTCATACAAAATGGTACACTTATCGGTAATCCCTTGTCTTTCAATAGGGACACTTTGTCCATTAAATTAAACAAAAACGTATGATTTTCATAGACAATTATTTCAAAAAAATACAATTGCATCTTGCATTGATATCCAAATATATTGGTCATCATTCTTCACTGGAACTGTTGTTAGTGCTTGAGCTACTTCCATGCCTTCGATTATTTTGTTGAATATTTGGCTGACTGTCTTGATTGTTTTGTTCTTCTTGAAGTTCTATCTACAAACATAAAAATAAATTGTAATGAATCTATCTACATTGGCGAGAATAATGAAAATTGAAATAAATAATATACATGAATATAAATTGAAAAGTGACGTACCTCCAAAGCAAGAAGTGACTCATGAATCATACACATATGTTCAAAATCAAATCTCGTGCCTTGTTTCAAAAATTCTTATGTTGCTTCAGTTCCATACTTTGTTTCCTACAAGTTTTATACCCCATAATAAATCATAGATTTATTATAAAGTATTATTTTTGTTTCATTAATTTAAAAGGATAAAACTAAAACAACATAGATTATACTTACAAATTCGACAATTAATTTTTGATATGCCAACATATACTCACAACCCTTAATTAACCCAATGTCAATCAATTTTTCTGATAGCTCTTCTTTGTTTGTTAGCACCTGTTTGAAGACAGTCAAGAATGATTGTTGTAAAGCAACTTAAAATATACAAAAAAAAACAAACTTAAGTTGTTATAAGGAAATAAGAATTACTCAAAAACTTTACTATCAACCCTTTTCTTCCTTGTCATTCAGTTTTATGTGCAAAATGAGTTTCATTTTCTTTTCTTTTATGTAAGAGAATATTTGAAAATTAATATTTAATGTATAATTAATTATGTGTACGTAATAGAAAAATTCAATGCAGATTACATACATTTGAATCACGTTGTTGTTGAGATAGCTCCTCATGTAATGCAATTATGTCAAATTCTTTGACCATCTCCTTGTACACTATTTTGGACATTCCTACTATCATATTTCGGATATCATCTCATTGGTCCTCTGGGATTTTCATAATTTTCCTAAAAAAATAACATGACAATAAAGTATTTTTATATTGATATATGAAAACTAAATATGACAAGATTGATATATTAATAAATGAATACGTTGTAATATATATATACGTTGTTGTTATTGGATTAATCCCCATTGAGGATTAATCATGTCGGTAATTGTATAAGGACCAAATCCCCTTTTGCGGATTGGTCATCGGACAATTACAAAGTGCAGAATAAGAAGTCGGCCCTAGCAGTTATCATGGAAGACCCAGAATTAATTAAAGGTGGGTTTACCCACCCAGAGTGAGAGGTTGGCCCTGCCAGTTGTGATCTTTCACACGTGCCAGTCTTGTATAAATAATAGGCTAGTGCCTCACTTCAAACACACAACTCACTTGCTCATTCTCTTATGAGGCAAGCTACAATTACTAGTTGGAGAGAGGAGAAGAAGGGTGGCGCATCTCTTGGGGAGGAATTTCTATATTGGTTTCAGTTATCTCTTGACCATTGTATAAGCTATTTATGATAAGGAAGTTTTTGCTGGGTTTTCTTCCCCTAGAGGGTTTCCCAGAATAAATGTTGTGTCTCTTGTGAATGTGTATTTCTCAGTGATCTTGTTCTTATTATGCTCTTATCTA